>JAOTQR010020715.1:0-172960 GCA_025774065.1 Solanum ossicruentum
TATATATATATATATATATATATATATATATATATATATATATATATAGAGAGAGAGAGAGAGAGAGAGAGAGAGAAATTAAATTTATTATTTTTTTATCTTATATTAGTTGGTTTATTTAAAATATTTGAAAATTTATGCATAAGTGTTGTTTTAAGGAAATATTTTGCAAAAATTATTATTTTTTATTAATATTATAATTAAACTAGTGTTTATAATTTTTTTTTATTTTTTATTTTTACATTTTTTCTTTTCTTTCTTTTCAACTTTTTAAATTCTGTTGTATTTTTATTAGTTCAGAATTCTCAACATTACATTTGTTAATTTATCTTTTTATTTTTTAGGAAAAGAAACCTAAGTAGCCTTACCTAGACTAACTACCCAACCCCTAACACGTTGCCTTTCCTAAAAGACCTCAACCGATTCCCTTTCCCCACTTATTCACTCTCCTATCAAC
This sequence comes from Solanum ossicruentum, assembly GCA_025774065.1. Lineage (NCBI taxonomy): Eukaryota > Viridiplantae > Streptophyta > Magnoliopsida > Solanales > Solanaceae > Solanum > Solanum ossicruentum. The sequence continues at coordinate 458 of JAOTQR010020715.1, forward strand.
CTGGAACCTATACGCACATGATAATACTACTATATATTATATATATAACATGTACACATATAAGCGAAAGAACAATAGTTTTCTCAAAGAGAGGAGAAAGAAGAAGAGATTTCTAAAAGAGAGGAGAAGAAAAGAAACAACTAAAAAAGTTAGGAAAATTTGGAACAAAAAAGAGTAGAGAAATTTTGAAAAAGTAAGTAAAACAAATATAGTCAACATCTGGTCTATTTGCTAAGCTATTATGTTGATATGAACATGTGTATAGTGACCTCTGGTCTATTGGGATGATTATTGGGCGGCTTAGTCGGGAGTTATCTGGATTTTTGAGTTAACCGAGAAGTTATATTCGTAAAATGAGTTTTCGGGTAAAGTCCTAGTAAACAACCTCATAATAGAATCCTGACAATTCCATTAGCTCCGAAATGATCGAAAAGGCTAAGAGCATGTCCAGTGCAATTATATCGTGGATTGCAAATTAGGCTGCTAGAACCGAGGAATAGTTGACCTTGTCAATGCTCTCAGGAATCGTTCCTCGATTGAGAATTTTGATAGTGCATTTATCTTGGTAACATCAATTTTCGTCTACGACAACCTTTCGTTTGAAACCAGGAAGTTTGGATGTGATTTAACCTTGGGGGCTTTCCGTTAAAAGTTATGTGTAAAGGAGTGGTACCCTCATTTTATCATAGGAAGCTCTGTTGGAAATTCTGACTGCACTGTTTTCTCTAGAACCTTAAAATTCATAGGGTTACACAATTCGTTTTTAAAAATCAGAGTTCGGACTAGCCCGAAACTATGAAAAAGAGTTTAAAGTAGGAATGGAAAGAGAGAGAGCTAAGTGGCAGGTTTTGGGGCTGACTTATGGTGCATTTAGGGTATTTCGTGTGTTAGAGACATGTTAGCCAGCCCTATTCCTATATATATATATATATATATCCCTTCAACTTCACACTACAATTTTAAGCTCATTTTTCATCCGATTTGAGTGATTCAAAAGGCTACATGACCTGGTTTTTCACATGGAATGTTGTGCTGAAGTCAGATTCAAAATTTGACACATATTTTGAGGTAAATTGCTTCTTTATATTTCGTTGATATATCAGGAATGAGTAAAAATTTTACATTGCAATATCTCTGTTATTTCTTAATGAAATTAAGTGAAATTTGTGTATAAATTATTCTACGTTCCATCAGGGATGCTGTGGTATGCTGGGTGTTTGGTGAGTTTGTTCGATTTTTGAGAATTCTGACATAGAAAGTTTTGAAAAGAATATTTTCTCAGAAAAGTTTTTTAACTTTATTTTTGTGCCTTTTCTTGGTCTTCTGGGGTCCGTTTTTGGCTAACTTTTTTGCTATGGACTCGAGGCGACGTGGGGATTATTTTATGATGATTGGGTTGGTTTTTTGAGTTTGGGCACTAATTTTCCCCATTTTAGTTGTAATTGATGTAATTTCACCCGTTTCCTAAGAGTTTATAGACAGATGAGCCGTAATGATTTTCAAACTTATGTTTTAATAGCTAAGCAGCATCAGGAAGTGATTTAGAGGGAAAAAGCTTGGTTTTATTAAATCAGAGTAAGATATGTCGGATGCATGGTAGGCTAGGCTTTCTCTACACCCTTGATTGAGATAAGATGTTTGCATATTTGATTTAGAATGTGTAGAAATATACTATTTGTGGAGTGAGTTGTGGAGTATATGTTGTATATGGTTGGACGTGATCACTGTGTTGTTTATGTAAAATGTTATGGCACAATAGTTTTTGTATTAAGGGCTGTGTTGGCTGTAACTGTTATATTACCTGAGTTCTTACATTATATGACTACGAAAGGGCATAAAAAGGGTTGGTTAGAGCTGCGAACATGTGACAGGTATGTACACTGAGCTTGTTTCTTGCTTGTATATGTGTGTGGTATGAGGCTATCAGAATATACTAGCTATTGAGAGGGACCTATGATTACATGCTACCCTGTGTACTGAATCTAGTATGCATATCTAGTCGGTATGCATATGCATGATATGGCTGCGATTATACATGTCTTTACTAAGTACTTTTGGTAGAATTTACTAATTAAACTTGATTCAATTTACTAATTAAACTTGATTCTATGTTGCATTGTGGTTTATATGATCCTATATACTGTTGTTATCTTCTTAAATACTTGCAGAACTACTTAATGGCATGAGGTATACCATGTTTTGGGGATTGTCCTAGTTGTACCTTGGAAGGAGCCTTATGACTTGTAATATGAGTTGCGTTGATACTTAGCCACTAACGGGTTAGAGATATGAGTGAGACCTTATTAGTGAGGTATAAGTCTTATGTTGCAGGCATTCTGGGTTATCTACGACAAGAGCCTAGTCATATTGGTTTGCCTTGGGAATTGGCATCTAGTTGAGAGGGGCATATTTTCAGTGGGCAGACACATGGTTGGCATAGGTGATATTCTTTGTGGCTATTGAGTTATGATATGATCCTGGTGGGTGCCATCCCTCTGATTATCCAGTCTTTTGTGCCTTAGTTAGCTTATAGCGACGCTGCCCTATGAGTTGCTTTACATAGAAAAGGGCATAGTAAGGGCCAAATGTGAGTTAATGCTTGGGGAAGGCATGTGTACTAACCTGACTTTTATTGGTATGATCGCACATTGGTTGTTGTTGCGGAGATATGCTAACTAGGAGACTGTGTATCAATTATATGCTGTATTATGGCCTGGTTCTGTTATAGACATAAATTTGCAGAGTCTACTTCTCCGGGATACCTATGATGTACCATGATTGTCCTTGGTTTCTTTGGGGACTAGGGATTGATGAGGTTATGGTATACTTGGCCTTATCTTGGCATGACCCTTGATGTTTTGTGATGTATATACTCTCCAATGTACTATTGATAGTCGTTGTGTATTGGTCCACTCTATTCGATCTTGGGTATCTATTATATCTAAGAGGGGTGATGATTGTAATTATTTGGGTTGGATTGAGATTGTAGGATACCTAGGTGGAAAGCATTGTCGGCTACGGTCACTCTGGGCACGATGAGATTATCATTTCGTACGTTCACTCGAGGCACAATATGACCTTGGAGTTTTGGATATGGATAGATTGGTTGAGTGACTGATTTAATAGATACATATCATCCTAGATAATGCTCCCCCTCACCGATGAGCACTAGTGGTCTTACCTGTAGAGTCCGTGTTATGGGTGGCACTCCCCGTGGAGTTGTGTCCCAATGGCCACGACTGTGATTCCAGGTGGTGAATGCAGACCCTAAGGACTAACCGATGACTGAGTTTTGGGTTGAGGATGCCATTATTTATTTTCTATTGTGCAGGTCCCCATGATTGATACTTCGATGTTGAGACACTATTGTTTATGATATGGGGTTTCTTTCTCTCGCGGGGGGTACCTCCCACCATCACATTTATAACCAGTCCACTTGGCCCTGGCTGACTGTTCGACCAGAGGCTAGGTCGAAAGACCTCGGGGTCAGAGTCCCCGGGTGATATTGGGGGTTCGAGTCCCCATGTGACACTACTTCTGATGGATCGGGTGCCATGTGCTAGCACAGGGTTGAGAACCTGATTGACTTGTGATAGTTGGGGCAAGGCCTATGATTACATATGTAACACCCCACATCTTACAATGCTAGTTCTATGCAAATGAAATTTGATATGGCTTTTCAAATTAGCGCCAATTTTTAAAATTGCTTTGTATGTTGCATAGAATTTTTATGTGTTATGTTTTGTGGGCTGTTGTAACACTGCTATTGCTCTAAAATAAGATATGTATGGCATGTACATAAGAATGGTTTTTTGAAAATACGTTTATAAGTGAAAAGGTTGAAGGAATGCCTTTTCGTCGCTAATTATAAGCTTGCTGCTCGGGTGTTAGTTTTTATGATATTGGGCTGTCAAAAAGTGTTTATTTCTGCTAATACTAGTCTTATTGCCTAATATATTGTAGATAAATATTTGAGGTAAAAAGCGGTCATTCCAAGGTAGTAACAAGGTCATACAGCGAGGTATGTAAGGCTACTTGATTTCGTATTTTTTGGCATGAAATATAGATCCCTCCTTGGCACCTAAAGGCACTTACCAACTCAAAAACAACTATTAACCATCTAAACTCTTTCACATGTTCGTAGGCTCCCAAATATAGTCGCTTTTAGATTTGCATACATACTTGGATACCAAGATACAAGAATTCGTTCTACTAAATAAAGTTCATGTGTTGTTCTACCTCTTATGCATTTCATTACTTGTGTAACTTACTCTTTCCATTGTGGTGTTGTCTTTTGTGATTATTTACGTGTCATGTGTTGTATCTACAGTCCTACCACTCTAATATTACGACCACCAAAAGAATCATCTCAAAAGTAATTGAAAAATAAAGTAAAGTATATTGCTCATTGATGGGTGGTAACCCAAGGGGTGGAAGAATCACCTAGATGGGGTCGATCCTATGATGGGGGGGGGGGTATCCCAAGGGGTTAAAGGAAAAATCTAGCCAGGGCTGATGTCGATATAGATTTACCATGATCAGCTTATCATTTGTATTACTTACTGTGCACAAATTATGCAATAAAGCTAAAGTAATAAAAAGAACATAAAGTACATGATCCCAAAGTATAATAAGAGTGGTCTCTTATCTTTCACCAATGCATAATTTCATTTGAGTTGTTACTTCACATACAGTGTTTCCTGCCTTACATTTTTAGTACATTATCTTGTATTTGACTTTCTTTACTGGGGACCTGCATTTCATACTGTAGGTACAGGTGTCAGTAGATCTCCCCAGTAGGAGTATAGGATATCCAGCTGTTAATACCAAGCTCCAGCTTGCTTCGGAGTTTTGTGCATCTAGAACTTATAGTTTTGTATTGTATAGTTACCTGAGGCGGGGCATGTCCCGACCCTTATTAGATACTTTTACTTATCTAGAGGCTTTGTAGACTATGTAAATTAAAGTGTGGTTATGTCTCGTACTTGAGACACCATAGCTCCACTGGCCTAGCCATATGCATTTCCTTTTGGCTTGTTATTACTATTTACTTTCTTAAAGGCATGTTGAATATAGAAATCCCTTACAATATGTATAAAAAGCACATAGATACAGGTTGGTTCTCTCGGGCTTTATCGATAACGGGTGCCAGTCGGCCTTAATCGGATTTTGGGCATGACAACTTACTCGTACATATGTGTAGGTGTACTTCCTGGATGTATATGGGCTCAGGGAGCGTTCAGGCTTAGATACTAGGGCCTTACACCCATGTACAATTGACCCTTATTCTGATGATATAGAGAGCAAGGCTCTATGATGGTTTTCTGGGATTCTATGATTATTTTGAAGAATTATGTGATTATCTGTTAGCATGCTTATTATGCACGGGTGTACCTTTTTCGGCTTATAGAGGCCCAATTGGCACACAAACACTGATATTAGGGTCATGCACCCGCATGTAGCAATATACCTTAGGTGGGGGTAGTTGTGGTATTGTCCTACAGTCTTCGTCAGACAGTATCGATGTTTAATAGTTAGGTTGGTTGAGGTTATTATCATTCTTCACTTTGATTAGTTTGGTTATGGTTTGAGGGTTCCCAAACATCCCTATGCCTTGATCAGAGTTTGTTTTGCTACACTACTGCAATTCTATATATTTGGACTTTGTTTGTGTTCACTATTTCTCTCGATCAGTCGATGATGCCAACTGGGTGCCTTTTCTAGTACTCACCAGTGCTTCTCCATCTCCCCATGGTGCATTTCTAGGTAAGAATCATGCTAGTTGAGTTGGAGAACTTCAAGAGCGCTTAAAAGAGTTTTGGTGAGCACTGGCTGCTTTGGCATTTTCGTAGTCTCCTTCATTTTGATGACCATCTTTTACATCTAAACATCGCCCTTGTACATTAGAGTCTTTATTTGTAGGTGCACTCCTGGTTTAGTATATTATTATGATTATTGATATATGTATATGATGTGTCCTTGTGTTTATTGCAGCTTTGTACAGTTGACTTTCAGGTTTTGGGTTGGTTTTGGCATATATATGTTATTATTGTATCAATTTTGTTGGACTTGAGATCTAGGAAAGGTATCCTTGGGTTAAGAATTAGCTTGCTTGTAGGTGGGACTAGCAGTCACCATCATGATCAGGATCGGATCATGACAAAGTGGTATCAGAGCTTAAGGTTCATCAGACTTAGCTATACATAGCTACTATTTCGTAGAGTCTGATGAATAGGTGGAAAGACATTCGTGGCTTATCTCCGGGGGGATATAAGATGTTTAGGAACTTTCCTATGTTACTGATTATGGTTGTGCATCTTGTCAATGGTTCTTTCATAAATGAGAATTTTGCTTCACTCATCCCTCCATATTGATCTTGGGTAGAGGCCAGATTTTGGGTAGGGGAAGTATCCTATCGTCAGTCCCAAATAAGGATCAAACCCCCAGAGCCCATTAAGTAGAGGCTAGATGCCTCAAGTTGTAACAACTGTATAAGGAAGCTTATAGGAAGTGAGAATGTAGTAGGTTTTCAACAACATCCTTTGTGATTAGTACTTGATTGGTAGTGGCTATGTATTCTGCTATTAGAGATGTTGTTAGGGATGGAGTTTTGTGATACATATATTCGTATGTTAGCTGCTGGTTAAAGGTCATATGGGCTATGAGCACTCTTGATAGAGATCTGGAAGGCAAGATATGTTGAGATTGAGGTAAGGTTGAGGTTTGGTGCCTTTTGGATATCCGTATTATATTATTTACCTACTAGTTCGGCTTGTTGGGTTTTTTGATACTGATGAGTATGTTTACCTGGTAGATTTGAGTAGTTGTCGCCTATGTTGCAATAATTCGATGTTTGTGGCTGAATGGGAGCCAAACCATATGATTTATACACATCACCATTTTGATGCTTGCCTCTTGGAGTGGGTAGTCTAATACTGGTATACACTTTATTTGAGAGGCCGACTGTCAATTATTTCCTTGGGTACATCTTGTGCTTCTATGGCCATGAATTTCTGTGGTAATTTTTTTTATTATACAATTTTTTCAAATTCTATGGTCATTGAATTGCGAGATAGATGTCATGCTTGGAGGCTTAGTTGGATTGTTTATTACTGTATAGGATATTTTTGCATTATTAACTGAGCTACCAGCCACTTCACCCTGGGGACTTGTTATTATTGTTAGTTGACTTAGATGGTGTTGTTCGAATTCCTGGCTATGCTCGACAGTGGGAATGTTGATCATTTTGCCAGATTGCCTGGTACTTAGGTTATGGTTGTATGGTGTTGGGTGCATTGCTCCACCCATCGCTTGTTTAAGTATGCGTTACATGCTTCTTTTATCCTGGGTCAACTATTGAGGTAATGAAAGGTCCTTTTTATTAGTGGGGGATTAGATATGATGATACTGCACGATTGTGCTATGCGGATCGAGTGATATTGGCAGATGGCCTCCATTTTGATATTACCCTGGGGGTAGACTGACTTGTTTCTATATTGTGATTGCAAATTTCATAAACCAGTTAGCAGGTTTAAGCCTACAGAGCCCGACAAGAATGGTATAGACATGATATAGGGTGATTTAGCCAAGGTCCAAAATATGCAAGATAGATTGAGGACAGGTTTGAGTCAACGCCTGGGGTTATGCCGGTCATGGACGCCGATTTGTACAGTTTGAGATTTGGGGATAGAGGAGTTCTGTGGGTGCCCCACCCATTAGAGAAGTCCCACAGATTGAAAGGTGAGGTGAACTTGGATTCGATATGTCAGCACTTTTAAGGTTTTGGAATGTGTTAGACATGTTGTGTCTGAGTTGGCCCTACCTCTAGCAGTGTTCCACTATACATCCTATTTTTTGCATATCGATGGTGTGCCGTTGTATTGTAGATGAGTTACATCTACTCTGATATGTTTTCTTTGAGTTAGATGATGCCTAGACATTATTAAGGGAGGTTATGGTGTTGGTAGTTTTGGGGAGTTCTACTTGATATAGTCTAGCCATTATGAGTGGCTGATTGTGGTTGTTGATTTACTGTACTGCATAGCATGAATCTGGTGGCTTTTAAGCACCGATGGCTGCTGTTACGGTTCTTGGGATTGATTGTTAAACAATACAGAATAGGGGTAGAATGGTAATACCTACTACGGACCATGTCTGAGAACTATGATATAAAAGCCTGGGTACGAAGGAAAGTATAGAGAACCATTCGAGTGGATAACCTGTTGGCTATTTGCTGCATTGGTGAGTGGTTAATGGCGATACTAGGAGGATTGGACAGCAAGGGAAGGGGGTTTCAACCCTGCATGTGAATGATAGCATATTAGCTATTATCTGTGGTTATTGGTTAGCCTGTTGGCCATTGGTGGTTGATTGTGGGAATCACTTGTATAAAGAAGCGAGCAATGGAGTAAAAGTCACATATGCAAACCACGAGTACCGTTATGAACAACCATGATCATCCGACCATCTGGTTATGTAGTAAGGATAGGTATGTCCAGCCGATTGATCCTCGTGACTTGTCAGCTGATTAAGCATATGGGATATATAGTGAATTCATAAGACTTCCTGGTGGAGTTACCACATAGACTCGCTGTTATATACAGACGGGTGGTGCGACTTCTTCTTAGCAAGGGTGGTACTGGATTATTCTTGAAATATGGAACATTCTTGTGACTTATATATTTGTGGTGTGGATTGGATCCTACAAGTGTGCCTGTGTTTGTACTTTAGCGGATGAAAGTCTTATTGGTGGGGGATGTTGTAATGTCATGACCCAAGCCTAAGGACTAGACGTGACACGGCGAATGTGTCAAGACCCAAGCCTAGGGCCTAGACGTGACCAGTGAATGGGGAACCAGAAGGAACACCAAACAAGCGTCGTATTATCATTACACATTCTTGGTCGCAGAAGCAATATAAAACATAATAAGAAACATGAACAAGGGAAATGGGACTAAAGGAGAAAGAGAGATTTATACTTAAATATCTTGAATATCATAAGTGAGTCAAAGTTCAAGCACAATACATAACATGTCCAATAACACCTCTAGTAAATAGATAAGAGCGGGGGCCAAGACAAGAAACCGAGCTCATCCTCAGAGTTAATACATACATAAAAAAAGCTAGTCTTAGAACATAGTATAAGAGAATAGCTATTGTCTCTATAATGGAGGACTCACCAAAGGCTAACTTGAACAATCCATCTAGCCACAAGAAGAATCAATAGGAGCTCCAGTTCCTACATGGTAACATCATGTAGGCATAGAATATGCATTCGTACGTTTTAATATACTAAGTATGTGGGATGCAATGCAATAATAGATAGGCTTCTAAATCAAAATAAACACAATAGACAATAGGCATAGTATAGAAAAATGGCATGTATGCTAAATGCATAAGTAAAACATGCTTAGATAAATCATGATCATATAAGATATCATATGTGAAGAATAGACCAAGCAAGATTTCCAAGGTATAAACCCCTTGTCGTTACTGATGATCCCGCCCCAACACTTAGATGGTGAAGTACTAACCTTTCAATTGGTTGGTGATGATGCCGCCCCATCGCCTAGGTGGAAAAATACTAACCCTTCCCTCGGTTGGTGATAATGCCGCCCCATCACCTAGGTGGAGAAGTACTAACCTTTCCGTTGGTTGATGGGTACTAACCCCATCTATGTTAGTGATGATGCCACCGTATCACAAGGTGGAGAAGTACTAACTCTTCCCTTAATTGATGAGTACTAACCCCCATCTCGGTTAGTGATTATGTCGCCCTATCACTAGGTGGAGAAGTATTTACCCTTCCCTCGGTTGATGGATACAAATCCCTATCTCGATTATTCGGGTTCTTAGACCCCCCGGATTGGGCATGGCCTAATGCAACACTTTATATAGAATTCATCATGAATATAAACTCATTTCATCATCATAATATCAATTATATCATATCTCATGCTTTGGACCTTCAACTCCTTAAGAAACCATATCCAGACATTCTATCAAACATCTTGGGGGTGTGTAATGTGGGTTACAGATCATGCAATTTAGAGAAGAAATCATTTAAGAAAATCTATTGTAAAACCTTCAATAAACACCTTGCGACACTCCTAAGACATTCACATCAAAAACCCTCATCAAATCCAACATTTTATCAAAGATCTAGAGCTCAAAACATGCTAAAACAACCATACTTTTAAGAACATAAATCAGTATGCAGTAAATTCCTCAATATACAAGACCCACATTTAAAATCCACTTTAAATCTTGAAATATTAGTAAAAAGAGGGTTTAGGAACCATGGGTGGAATGACAAAATGGTTCAACACCACATACCTTGACTTTGGAGAAACCTTGAAAAAGATTTGAAATGGATGGTTGAAGCTTGAATGAAATCCTTAGATCCAGATGAGTTTTGGGACTCTTGAATCTTGAGGAGGACTTGGGGCTTTACTTGGTTTCCTTGAACTTCAACAAGACTTCTTATAACCCTTGAGAATGGATGGAGAATTTGATGAAGATTAGAGAGGATTTTGAGAGGTTTTTGGTTGGATTTTAGGGCTCAAAACGGCTAGACAATGAGGAATTTTCATGTATATAGCTGTAGGGTTATTACCCAATTGCCATGGAGTGAAAAAGAGCAAACTTCTTATCTTTTTGAACTGGTCCACATCATATCTGTATCACGAACCCATCGTGGACATCTATTTTTTTTTTGTAGAATTTCACCAAAAATTATTTTTCTTGGTACGAACAAAGTATACCTTGTAGGTACTCGTTTCCCCTACACAATTTTTCCCTCTGAACAAGAATATTTAGTCAAATTTGTTAAATTCTACACGAATTTTGAGATATTGAAAAAAAAATACATCATAGGTTCTTTCCGAGAAATATGGAGGGGAGTTTAAATATCCCCAATTTGAGATATAGGGTAATTACGATTATGAGGGTATTCATAGGCAAGTGTAGGGTGTTACAATATCTCCCCCTTGGGAACATTTATCTTCGAATGATGAAGAAATGTACATAAGAAGAGTAATCATGAACAAATCATCCCTAACAAGAATGCAACAATTCATTTAAAACACCATTTTTAAAATCACAACATAAGTGTCAAAAATCATCCTGAATTGTCAACATGAACATGGATGCATGCAAATGACATAGGGGATGAAACATATGACTTAAAATCACATGAAGGGGTTTAGCATGTTATCATAAGCTTGAATAGAATGAAAGAGGTATGAATATCGCTTTTCCACACCCGCTCCGGCTCCCCGAGTGACACTTTCGACTTGATGATCCTTCCAAAGAGCCTTGATGAGCACTACCCCCTTACCAATTAGCTTCTTCAACCCTTCCATCCAATAACTCTACAGGGACCTCTTCCAAAGGTAATTTATCCTCCAAAACACCTACGATCTTACAAGTTCTGTAGCACTAGAGTCACTACCACACCCCTTCAACCTAAAAGCATGAAAAACCAGACAAACCATAACCATACCATAGGCAATTACCAAATTTATGCCACCTAACCAACATCCCATTACACTCTATAAGGACTTACAATCCTCAAATCAATTGCCAATCTTAAATACACCTAACCCACTTGGCACCATAACCATCATCTCCTCCTTGGGAGACAACCTCCACTCTATCATCTTCTCACCCTAAATTTCCAACTCTAATGAGGTGGAATCAAGGCCTTGCCTAATCTAGACCTCTTAACCCAAGAAGATTTGGAACCATCAAGAATGCTACACCACCATTCTCAACTTCCATCAACTTAACTTTGAATCTAACCAACTGACGGACCCTAATAGTCTCCTCTTTGCCACCATTAACAAACATGCTAGGCTACCTAGAGCACTGACCGCAACGTTAGCCATACCGGGGGAAAATAATGAACACTCATTTTATAATCCCTAAGGAATATTAACCACTTTGTTACCCTCAACTCAAAACTATCCTAATTAGCAAGCAACCTCTCATCCACCAGGACTTATAATACCACCCCCAAATGATTAACAAGCTCTAAACAAATCAATACCTTATCACTAGAGAACACCACAAACATATCAAAGTAGGGTTTTAAGACCCTATTCATTAGACCTATAGACATGACCGGTGCACAAGCACACTTAACAACTCCACCAACAATGACACTGCTCATTCCTAGTTTAAAATGCCGCTCAGGGATATTACCTACCCTCCTCCACACTAGAGAACAAAACCCGAACCTCAAATTAACCTTAGGGAAATGAACCTCAAATTAACCTTAGGGAGATGACTAGCCCATTGTAGTTGACCAAATTGATCGACCATCCTTAACCATCATATTACAATCTTACAGGTTCTACACTCACTAGGAGAATGTTGTGCAAGTTGCCTAAACTACCGCGAGACCTCCAACCCATCAAGCTAAGTTCAACCAAGATCACAAGACAAGGTCTATGTAACAAGAACATGAGGCAACCTTTTTTAGGCCCCCCCCTCAATCCGTCAGTGCCAAGTCATCTTCTCACAAGAATATTTATAACATACATATACATGCATTCAAAGAGGCAATAGTGATTTTTCTTTCTGAATCATTTCAATGCACAATTGGGCTTAAAATTTAAACACCATTCATAATAATTCATACTTACGCTCAAAAGCCAAAATCATAATTTCATAGTCATAATATTCATGCATAAGAATAGTTCATTCATATAGAAAATGGTGCAAGCACCCCAAATGCACAATGAGCCAAAAACCAAAGACATATGTGTGATCACAATAATGTCATAACCAACATTTTGTCAAATCCATACCATAAAACTAAATTGGGCTTAACCAATAAAATAATTTCTCAAAATAATCCATGTACATGAATGCATTTGCAATGATCAATGAAGGAATGACATGGATAATTAAGACTCAATCTAAAATTAATATTTACCATATAAAAGTGAAGTGAAAACATAATTAATCCCATATTTAAATCCATAGTATAATCTCTCATGCATAAATAATTCAAAAAAGGGACATGCATACTTATAATTTCATAAACCCAAAGTAAATCCTCACATAATGGTTTAAATCATATTAAAATCATCAAATAAACACTATCCATGCATCAATGAAATTTTAGGAATCATAATATTCAAAACTCCAAATTAATGCAAGCAAAATCCATGTAGCTTTTTTTAAAAAAATAGTTTTGGGTCTCCTCGATTGGAAGGGATCAAGGATCAACCCTCATACATATGAATCCTACTAGCACAAAAGAATAACACAAGAAGTATCAACTCGTGGACCTATCAAGTCATCCTACAAAAAACTTCTATCAAAAACATTGGCCTTCCTTAGGATCAACAAAGTCATAGGGGAAACAATAGAAGAGAGCTTCTTCACAAACTCTGGTAATAGCTCGCTAAACCCAAGAATCTCCTAATTTCTGATGGGTTCAAAGGTCTAGGACAATCTCTAATCACCTACATCTTACTAGGGTCCACCTTAATACCATCACCTAACACAAAATGACCTAGAAAGGAAACCTCATACAACCAAAATCCCCATTTCTCCTATTTAGCATCCAATGCTCTTCTTTAAACTTTGTAGTACTACCCTCACATGCACTACCTCATTAGGGAACATAAACCATCATATCATAACGAAAACCACCATAAGTCTATTAGAGTAGGGATTAAAGATCTTATCCATGAGACTTATAGGCATAACTGGTTCACTAGTCAAACCAAAAACCCGACCTCAAACCCAAAATATCAGAAAGGGACATTCAAGGCCTCATCTACCAACAACAACAATTCTATTACAATGAAACATAGGTTTAATACTTCGATTTCTCACAAGATGATAAATGCAACCCCTTTGAGATCAATTGTACCTTATGACAAGAAATGGACCTACCTCCCTTGCTACCATTTATCAACCTCCTACTCAAAGACGAACTTATTAAGGGGTCACATTCTAACTCTATGGGTCCTACCACTAAGGAGATACACATGCATGCAACTATTCCATCCCAAGTACAACATCAAAATCCACCACATAAAATACTACAAGCCATAAAGCAAGACCTAATGCAATACAAACCCGGATCAGCACTTATGAATTTTCTAGCAACAATATACCTAACTAAGAGAATAGACACCAAGGATCCACACACCAACTTGGGCACACAAAAAGCCCCACCATCAACTAAAAAAATAGAGAAGAAACAGTGAAACTCGGATCCATCAAAATCAAAATCTTCTACTTACCTTCCTTCGCCTTCCTCCTTGAAGCGACATAATCAACTAAAAGAGCAAAGAACATTTGTTAGGGAGGAAAGCCCTATCTTGCTTCTAAAGCATGACATAGACCATGATGAAGGGAAACATTTCCTAAAACATCTCATAGCCTCCTACACGTAGTTATGGTACACAACACAACCATGAATAAGACTATAATTGACATGGTGTGTTGGACTTCGAGGATCTATCAACCTAGTGCTCTGATACCATCTTTATCACGACCCAAGCCTAGGGCCTAGAAGTGACCGGCGAATGAGGAACCCGAAAGAATCCCAAACAAGTCTCGTAGCATATCAATGCACATCCTTGGTCACGAAAGCAATATAAAATATCATAAGAAATATGAACAAGGGGAAATGGGACAAAGTGAGAAAGAGAAATTTATACTTAAATAGCTTGAATATCATAAGTGAGTCAAAGCTCAAGCATAATACATAACATGTCTAAAAACACGTTTACTACATAGATAAAAGTGGGGGCCAAGACAAGCAACCGACTCACCCTCAAAGTTAATACATATATAAAAGAAAGATAGTCTTAGAACATAATATAAAAGAATAGTTATTTTCCCCGGAATGAAGGGCTCACCAAAGGCTAACTTGAACAATTTATCTAGCCACAAGAAGAATCAATAGGAGTCTTGTTCCTACATGATAACATCATGTAGGCATGGAGTATGTGTTAGTACATTTGAATGTGCTAAGTATGTGGGATGCAATGCAACAATAGATAGGCTTCACAAACAAATTGCATACAATAGACAACATGCATAATATAACATAATGACATGTATGTTAAATGCATAAGTAAAACATGCTTATATAACTCATGCTCAGATAGAATATCATATATGAAGAATAGACCAAGCTATATTTACAAGGTCTAAACCCCTTGAGACTAGTGATGATGCCGCCCTATCACTTAGGTGGTGAAGTACTAACCCTTTACTCGGTTGGTGATAATGCCGCCCCATCACCTATGTGGAGAAGTACTAACCCTTCCCTCGATTGGTGATAATGCCACCCCATCACCTAGGTGGAGAAGTGCTAACCCTTCTCTCAATTGATGAGTACTAACCCCCATCTCGATTAGTGATAATGCCACCCCATCACTAGGTGGAGAAGTACTAACCCTTCCCTCGGTGGATAGGTACAAACCCCCATGAATATAAACTGATTTCATCATCATAACATTATTCATATCATATCTCATACTTTGGACCTTCAACTCTTCAAGAAACCATATTCGGATATTTTGCCAAACACCTTGGGGGTGTGTAATTAGGGTTAAAAACCATGCAATTTTGAGAAGAAATCGTGCAAGAAAATCTATTGTAAAACCATAAATCAACACCTTGCAACATTCCCAAGACATTCACATCAAAATCCCTCATCAAATCCAACATTAGATCCAAGATCTAGAGCTCAACACATGCTAAAACAACCACAGTTTCAAGAATACAAATCACTCGTGCAGTAAATTCCTTAATATACAAGACCCATATGTAAAATCCACTTTAAATCATGCAATATTAGTCAAAAGAGGATTTAGGCACCATGGGTGGAAGGACCCAATGGTTCAACACCACATACCTTGACTTTGGAGAACCCTCGAAGAAGATCTGAAATGGAGTCTTGAAGCTTGAATGAAATCCTTAAATCTAAATGAGTTTTGGGACTATTGAAACTTGAGGAGGACATGGGGCTTTACTTGCTTTCCTTGAATTTCAACAAGACTTCTTTATAACCTTGAGAATGTATAGAGAATTTGATGAAGATTAGAGAGGATTTTAAGAGGTTTTTGGTTGTTTTTTAGGGATCAAAATAGCTAGATAATGAGGGGTTTACGTGTATATAGGTATAGGATTATTACCCAATTGCCTTGGAGTTAAAAAGAGCAAACTTTAGAACTTTTTTGAACAAGTCCATGTCGCGGACAACTACTGTGTTTGCAAAGTTCCACCAAAAACTATTATCTTGGGACGGACAAAGTATACCTTATAGGTACTCATTTTTCCCACACAATTTTTCCCTCTGAATAAGTATATGTAGTCGAATTTCGATATTTTGCATGGATTTTGAGATATTTAAAACAAATATATCATTGGGTCTTTCCGAGCTACATGAAGGAATGTTTATCTCCGATTTTAGATATATATAAATTATGATCATGAGGGTATTCCTAGGCAAGTGTGGGGTGTTATAGAATGGGAACTCGAAGGGACCCCAAACAAGCCTCTTAGCATATCATTCACACATCCTTGGTCGCAATAGCAAAATAAACAACACAAAAGATATAAATAAAGGGAAGCAGGACTAAGGGAAGTCTTGATATTCATAAAAGCATAAAAGGGTCTAGCTCATAGCGTAATCACATCAAATATTCAACAACACCTCTAACATGGAATGGAGCGGGGCCAAGAAACTTTCCAAGCTCACCCTCATAGTAATAAGTCTTCGATATAAAAAAATATCAAATAGCAAGAGTAGCATAGATAGTGTCCTTGAATTTGAGGATTCTCTAAATCTTATCTTCCGAAGTACCGAACTAGCCACGTGGAGGATGATCAAAAGGTTCTCTGGTCCCTACATGGTAATATCATGTAGGCATAGAGTATGTATTAGTATATTTGAATGTGCTAAGTATGTCGGATGAAATACAACAAGACATAAGGAAATATAGTCAAAATATATTATCATAAGCAATGGATAAGTATAATTTCAATATTGTATGCATGATCAATGCTTGAAATAAAATATGCTTGTAAATGATACAGCTTGCATAGTACATATTATATGTGTTGGAAGAGACCATAACCGATGAAAACTAAGTGGACTATTGCTTGCAATCCAAGGCATATTACCCCATTGTAAGGTGATTGAGGCATGTCACAGTCTCAACAAGGAGATTGAGGCATGTCACCCAATCAACAAGGTGATTGAGGCATGTCACCCCCTCACCCCCTCAACATGGCGTGGTCTACTTGCACATCATAGATACTTTTCATGATTTCAATATGTACATGAAAACCCTTAATAATCATATAGTCTCTTATCTTATAAATTATGTAATGGATCATCAATAGCATAAGAATCCTTGTCATGACATTTTAGCAAACACATGGTGGTTCATAATGCTTATTCAAAATTATGCGATTCAAGAGTGAAATAATATAAGAAAACTCAATACAAGTCAACCCACCAGCATATAGTAAAACCCTCATGTAGGGTACCTTGAAATCCATCATCAAATCTCATAATAGATCATAGTTTCATAGCTAAAAACACGCACAGTCTCAACAAACAAAATCAATTCATGATATGAAATTGAAATAGATAGATATGCATAATCAATCAATATTTCATAAAATCCCAACATAAATTATAATCATTATCCATAATAAGAGATACCCATAGATCATACTACCAGAAAACATGCAATTTTCATAAAAAGGAAGATATGGTTTCATGGGTGAAAAGAACCAATTGATGAAACCCCCATACATCAATCTTAGGTTTCCATGAGATGAGCTTGAGAGACTCCTTGAGTTCCAAAGTTGAGCTTGAAGTCCTTGAAATTTGAAGGAGATATTTGGTTAAGTCTTGGAGAGATTTTTGTGAGGGTTTTGAGTGATATATAGTTGAAAAATGGCTAAGTATGGGTGTTTTTACAAATAATTGGGCATGGGGCTATCACCATAATGCCCTTGGATGACATAGAAAAGTTAAGGAAAAATTAACACTGGTCCGCATCTTATCCGCATTGCGAAGACAACATTTGCATAGATCTGCATCATTGGCATGTCGCAACCAGAGTGCAGATATTCTCTAGAAATCATAAATTAGCGAAATTTATTTTTCACTACGGCTCCTCTAGAATTTGGGCTATACCTATTTCTCACTCAAATTTTCCCCTTGATTTAGAATATGAAGTCAGATTTTTTATATCATGCATGAATTTTGAGATATATGTGAATTGTGATTACGGGCACTTTCGAAGCACATTTGGGGCTATCAATACATACACATCAATGCAAAAACCTTTAACATACTGATGACGACATCGGGTACCTCATCTAACCCTTGTCTTCCTTGAAGAGCATAGAATCTACTTTACCTTGGAATACCCCTTGTTGGCCTCCATTAGCCCTTGGACCAGCATTTGCAGCTTGGCAATGTGGATGACCATCTCGACCTTTGCTTTGAGCATGATACAATCAATCCCTTATGAGCCACTTCACCATAACCATAGCAAGCATTTGAGTTTCTTAAACATGGGCCATCATGGTTCCTACCACATCTTTGGCACATAGGGTTACGCACTCCATCATCACCACCTTGGAATCTTGGATAATCATTAGGAAATCTCCTATTAGGAGCATTGGAAGACCCTTGGCCTTGGAATTTGTGGTCTTGAGGAAACTGGCCACCCTTGTAACTTTAGAATCTACCTTCAAAATGATCCCTCTTGGACTCACCACTTCTTTTTCTAAGCTTTTCGCCCTCTAGTTTCTCGGCGTATGTCATGATATGGGACAAATCTATATTACCCGCTAACATGGCAGTACAACATTCCTCATTAACTAAGTTAGACACTCACGACAAAAATTTGTTCATCCTTGATCTTGGCTCGACAACCAATTGTGGAAATACTTGCAGAGTTGGTTGAACTTGAGGGCATACTCACTCACTCTCATGGAACCTTGCTTAAGGTTTATAAACTCCATCATTTTAGCCTCCTTCATCTCAATAGGAAAGAACAGGTTAAGGAATGTGACTTTGAACTCCTCCCAAGTAATAGTATCATCATCTTTCCTCTCCAACTTCCATTGTGTAAATAAAATTTGAGCCACCCCTTTGAGTTGGTAGGTCGATAACTCCGTTTTCTCCTTCAAATTGAACCCATAGTAGAGAGCACATCATACACCTCATCGATGAACTTTGGGGATCCTCTTCCTGTTTGGATCTATGGAACTCTAGAGGGTTCATTCTAATGAAATCCCTCAACCTAGAAGCTGGAGTGGGAGAATAAGGTGCTTGGACCCTTTGGTAAATTTGGTTGGTCATAGCATGAGCCAACATTATAATAGCATGTTAGAATTCATCTTGGTCTACCCCTCCACCTTAAGGAGCTTGAGAAGTGGGAGGGGCTAGTTGCTCCTCAAGTGTATGGGTTCTCCTTAGTCTCCCTCTTAGAATTGGCATGATCTAGAAGATCAAAGAGCATTCATTAGGGGAAAAGCCTTACATTCACATCTAAAGCATGATATAGACCATGAAGAAGCGAAATATTTTCCAAAATGCCTCATAGCCTCCCATTCATAGTTGTGGCGCACTTCACAACCATGTCTAAGGCGCTAATCAACGCTATGTGTTAGATTTCGAGGACTATTAACAACCTAGTGTTCTGATACCAAGTTTTTCACAACCCAAGCCTAGTGCCTCAATGTGACATGATGAATGGGAACCTGAAGCGACCCCAAACAAGCCTCTTAGCATATCATTCACACATCTTTGGTCGCAAAAGCAAAATAAATAACATAAGAGATATAAATAAAGGGAAACGAGACAAAGGGAAGTCTTGATATTCATAAAAGCGTAAATTAGTCAAGCTTATAACATTATTACATCAAATATCCAACAACACCATTAATCCAAGAAAATTTTTGGGATCATTCTTATAGTAACAAGTGTTCAACATAAATATGTATTAAATAGCAAGAGTAGCATAGATAGTTTTCACGGACTTGAGGACTCACCAAAACTTATTTTCCAAAGTACCGAACTAACCACATGGAGGATGATCAAAAGGTGCTCTGATCCCTATATGGTAATATCATGTAGGCATCGAGTATGCATTAGTATGCTTAAAAGTACTAAGTATGTAGGATGCAATGAAACAAGACATAAGCCAATATAGTCAAAATGCACAATCGTAAGCAACAGATGAGTATAATTACAATATGGCATGCATGATCAATGCTTAAAGTAAAACATGCTTGTAAATCATACAACTTGCATAATACATATTACATGTGTCAGAAGAGACCATAACCGACTTAGACAAAGCGAACTACTACTCGGAATCCACAACATGTCACCCTATTATAAGGTGATTGAGGCATGTCACTTCCTCAATAAGGTGATTAAGGCATGTCACCCCCTCAACAAGGAGATTGAGGCATGTCACCCCCTCAACAAGGTGATTAAGGCATGTCACCCCTCAAAAAGTTGTGGTCTACTTGCACATCATAGATACTTTTCATGAATTTGATATATAAATACAAGCCCTTAATCATCATATAGTCACTTGACTTATAAATCATGTAATAGATCATTTATATCATGAGAATCCTTGTCATTACATTTTATGAAACACTTGGTGGGTTTATAATGCTTGTTCAAAATCATTCAATTGAACAGTGATATAATATGAGAAAACTCAATGTAAGTCGACCCACCAACATATAGTAAAACCCTCATGCAGTGTAGCTTGAAATACATCATCAAATCACATTATAGATCATAGTTTGATAGCTCAAAACATGCATAGTCTCAATAGACAAAATCCATTTATGATATAAACTTGGAATTGATAGATATACATAGTCAATCAACATTTCATAAAGCCCTAACATAATTTATAGTCATAATCCATAATAAGAGAAACCCATATATGATACAACTTGAAAACATGCAATTTTCATAAAAAGAAAGATTAGGATCCATGGGTAAAAGAACCCAATGGATGAAACCTATATACCTCAAACATGAGTTTACTTGAGATGAGCTTGAAGAGGATCCCTGAGTTCCAAAGGTATGCTTAAAATCCTTAAAATTTGAATGAGATATTTGGTTGAGTCTTGGAGAGGTTTTTGTGAGGGTTTTGAATGATATAGTGTTGAAAAATGGCTAAGTATGGGTATTTTTACGCATAAGTAGGCATGGGGCTATGACCCCAACCCTTGGCTGTCACACAAAAAATAAGGAAAAATTAACACTAGTTCGCTTCTGGTCCGAGGCACGGACCCAACGCGAAGACAACATTAACACCGATCCACGCCCCTAGTGCGTCGCGGCCAGGGCGCGGATGTCCTCTGGAAATTATAAATTAGCAAAATTAATTTTTTTTCTATGGGTACTCTAAAATTTGGATTATACTCATATCCCATTCAATTTTGCCCCCCGACTGAGAATATGAAGTCGGATTTTTGACATCACATACATATATTGATATATATTGAAATTATAATTACGGGCATTTCCAAAGCAAAATTCGGGGCATTTCATGTAATGACTCTATGAGTTATTAATATGGTTTTTCTGCTATTATGTGATATGAGCATGTGTATAGTGACCTCGGGTCTATTGGGATGATTATTGTATGCCTATTCGGGAGTTATATGGATTTTTTAGTCAATCGGGATGTTTTATTCATAAAGTGAGTTTTTGGGTAAAGTCCTAGTAAATAACCTCAGAATCGATTCCTGACAATTTCATTAGCTCCGAAATGGTCGAATTAGGCTAGGAGCATGTCTAGTGCAATTATATCGTGGGTTCCAAATTTGGCCTCTAGAATTGATGAATAGTTGACCTAGTCAATGCTCTCAGAAATCATGCATCGAATGAGAATTATGATAGCAAAGTGAGCTTTAAAACATTGATTTTATTCTAGGATGACCCTTTGTTTGATACTAGTGACGTTCGAATGTGATTTGACTCCCTAGGGGCTTTCCATTAAAAGTTGTGTATAAAAAAGTGGGACACTAACTTTATTGTAAGAATCTCTATTGGAAATTCTGACCACACCATCAGGTCCGGAACGTTGAAATCGATATAGTTACACAGTTTGTTTTAAAAAATCAGAGTCCGGACGAGCCCGAAACTACGAAAAAGAGATTGAAGAAAGAATAGAAAGAGAGAGCCAAGTAGCAGGTTTTAGGGCTGACACATTTCATCTAGCCCCTTTTCCTATATATATGTTCTTTTGGAATATTATATATATATCCTTTCAACTTCACACCACGATTTCGAGCTTATTTTTTATCCGATTTGAGTGATTCAAAAAGTTGTGTGACTCGACTTTTCACAAGGAATGTCGTGGTGAAGTTATATTTGGAATTTTACATGTATTTTGAGGTAAATTTATGCTTTTTCTCCATAGATATATCGGTATGAGTGAAAACTTAACATTGCAATATCTCAGTCATTTCTTATTGAAAATAAGTGAAATATGTCTCTATATTGATCTACGTTTTGTGAGAGATGATGTGGTATGCTGGGTGTTCGATGATTTTGTGCAGTTTTTGACAATTTTGACCGAGAAAGTTTTGAAAAGTATGTTTTCCAGGTAACGGTTTTTAACTTCGTTTTTAGGCCTTTTCTTGGTCTTCTAAGATCCGTTTCGGGCCGAATTTATGACTATGTACTCAAGGTGATGTGGGGAATATTTTATGGGGATTGGTTTTGTTTTTTGAGCGTAGGCCTCGATTTTTACCATTTAGTCGTAATTGATGTAATTTTACCCATTTCCTGAGTTTTATAGCCAAATCAGCTGTAATGATTTTGGGACTTATGTTTTAATAGATAAGTAGTATCAGGA
This sequence comes from Solanum ossicruentum, assembly GCA_025774065.1. NCBI lineage: Eukaryota > Viridiplantae > Streptophyta > Magnoliopsida > Solanales > Solanaceae > Solanum > Solanum ossicruentum. The sequence goes on from JAOTQR010020715.1 coordinate 23,356, forward strand.
AGTGTTTCGGAGGGAAAAACCTTGGTTAGATTGACTTGGAGCAAGATACAATGGATGCCAGGTAGGCTAGGGTTTCTCTACAACCTAGACTGAGTTGAGATGTTTGCATATTTGAGTTAGCATGTTTAGAAATGTATTGTTGATGGAGTGAGTTATGGAGTATATGTTGTATATTGATTGATGTGGTCGGTGTGTTTTTTAATATATAATGTTATGGGATTGTAGTTGTTGTATGAAGGGTTATTTTGGTTATAGGTGTTATGTTACGTGCGTTCTTACATTATATGACAAAAAAGGGCCTAAAAGGAGTTAGTTAGAGCTGTGAACATGTGAAAGGTATGTTCACTGAGCTTGACGCTTGCTTGTATATGTACATGGTCTGAGGTTATTAGAACATATTAGCTATTGAGAGGCACCTATGATTACACGCTTCCCTTTGTGCTGAATCTAGTATATATATCTGGTAGGTATTTATATGCATGATGTGGCTAAGATTATCCATGTCTTTACTGAGTGTTTTTGGTAGAATTCCCTAATTGAAATGATTCTATATTGCCTAGTGGTTTATATAATCTTGTATACTATTGTTATCTGTTCTATACTTGTGCCACTAGTTAGAGGCTAGAGATACACCATGTTTTAGGGATGGTCATAGTTATACCCCGGAAGGAGCCTTGCAATCTCTAATACGAGTTTCATTAACACTGACCCACTAGCAGGTTAGAGATGGGAGTGCGACCTTGTTAGCAAGGTATAGGTCATATCTTGTAGGCATTCTGGGTGATCTACGATAATACCCTAGTAATTTTGGTTTGTCTTGAGAATTTCCATCTAGTTAAGGGAGGCATATTTTCAGTAGGGCAGCACATAGTTGGCTTAGGTGATATTCTTTATGCCTGCTGAGCTACGATATGATCTTGGTGGGTGTTATCCCTATGATTATCTAGCCTTTTAGGCCTTAGCTTAGGTTATACTGACATTGCTTATGAGTTGCTTTACATATAAAAGGGCCTACTAGGGCCAAATATGAGTTAAGGCTTGGGGAACACATGTGTACTAACTTGACTTGCACTACTGCTATGATCGTGCATTGCTTCTCACTATAGAGATATGCCGATTAGGAGACCATGTATTAATTATACATCGTACTATGAACTAGTTCTGGTATAGACACAACTTTGCAGAGTTTGGTTCATCGGCATACCTATGACGTACCGCAATTGTCCATTGTTTCTATGGGCACTGAGAATTGATGAGGTTATGGTATTTATGTCCTTATCTAAGCATGGCTCTATGATTTTTATGATGTATATACTCTCTGATGTACTACTGATAGTGTTGTGTATTGGTCCTTTCCATTCGATCCTGGGGTACTTGCTGTATCTAAGAGGGGTGGTGATTGTGATTATTTGGGTTCTATTAAGATTGCTGGATAGCTAGTTTGAGAGCATCCTCTCCTTAATTCAGTCTAGGCACGATGTGATTATCGTTTCCTACGTTTACTTTGGGAATGACATGACTTTTGATTTCCAGATCTAGTTAGATTTGTTGAGTGAGTGATTGAATTGAGACATCTCATCTGAGATAAAGCTCCCTATCACAATTGAGCACCGGTGGTCACGTATGTAGACTTTGGGTCCTTGGTGACGCTCCTTGTGGACTTGTGTCTCGGTGGCATCGACTGTGATGCCATGTAGCAGATGTAGATTCAGAGGACTGAGCACCATCAGAGTTTTGGGTCGAAGATCCCATGATTGATATTCTGTGGGGTGGGGCTCAATGATTGATACTCCGATGATAAGACACTATTGTTTATGATAGGGGGAATGATTATCCCGTGGGAGATACGTTGCGCCGTTACATTTATGGTCAGACCACTTAGCCTTGGTTGACTGCTCCATCAAAGGCTAGGTCAGAAGACCTAGGGGTTAGAGTCCCCCAGTGATATTAGGGATTCGAGTCCCTATGTGACACTACTTATGATAGATCGGGTGCTATGTGCCGGCAAAGGGTCGAGAAGCCGATTGACTTGTGACTATTGGGGCGAGGCCCGTGATTACTTACCTATGGATCCATTCACCTATTCATACCCTGATTATGCATGGGTCTACCTCCTAGGCTTATGGGGGCACAGGGGCATTCAGGCATAGATACTAGGGCCTTACACCCACGTACAACTAGCCTTTACTCGTATGATGTGGAGAGCTCAGTTGTCTGATAGTTCTTTGGGATCCGGTGATTGTTCTGAGGAATTCTTTGATTGTCCGTCGGCATGATTATTCTGCTCAGGTGAACTTGTAGCGCTTAGGGGGGCCCAATTCGAGTACATCCATAGATATTAGAGCATTTCACCAGCGTGCAAAACTATTCCTAAGTTGGGGGCAGTTGTTTTTTGGCCTACGTAGTCTTCATCAGTTGGTATGGATGTTCTGTACTTTGGTTGGTTTAGGTTATCATTGTTCTTCACTTTGATTAGTTTGGTTATGGTTTGAGGATTCCTATACATGCCTATGCTTGATCGGTGTTTGTTTTGCTACATTGCTACAGTTCTATATAGTTGGACTTTATTTATGTTCACTATTTCTCTCAGTCGGCCAATGATACCTACTAGCACCTTTTCTTGTACTCACACCTACTTCTGCATCTCCTCATAGTGCAGGTTTAGGTACGGGTCGTGATAGTTGAGTTGGGGAACTTCGGGAGTGCTCAGGAGACTTTTGGTAAGCATCGACTGCTTTTGCATTTTTGCAGTCTCCTTCATGTTGATGGCCATTTTTTGCATCTAAATATTGGCCTTATACATTAGATATTGGATTTGTAGATGCACTCCTAGTTTGGTACATTATTATGATTATTGATATATGTGTACAATGTGTCCTTGTGTCTACTGTAGCTTCATACGATTGACTTCCAGGTTTTGGGTAGGTTCAGCATGTATATATTATTATCGTATCGATTTGGTTAGGATAGGTACCCTTTGGTTGGGAATCGGCTTGCCTGTAGATGGGACTAGTAGGCGCCATCATGACCTAGACTGGATATTGACACATGGGGTATGATTGTCAATTATATTAGATAGAGGCGCTCCATATTAAAAAAGGTCCTTGGATCAAAGTAAAAGTTAAGTATCAAATTTCAACGTCAAATAGATGGATAAGTCGAAAAGTCAATATAAATGTTAGAGGATATGTTCAGTTCTTGTGTACTTGATTTCAAAGGAAGTTGGGATGATCACTTACCTTTTATTAAATTTGGTTACAATAACATTTTTTATTCAAGTATTGGTTGGCCCCATTTGAAGCATTTTATGGTAAGTGTTATAGATCACCTAGAGGATGGTTTGAAGTTGGAGAAATGTCCTTATGTGGGCCAAATTTGGTACTTGGTGGTATGGAGAAGAACAAAGTTATAAAGGAAAGGTTCAAGCCTGGCTAAAGTCATCAAAAGTCATATGGCATTGTTAGGAGGAGAGAATTAGAGTTTAATGAAGGTGATTGGGTGTATTTGAAGCTTACTCCAATGAAAAGAGTGATTCATTTTGATAAGAAGGGAAAATTGAATCCTAGATACATTGGACGTTAATAGATATTAAAGAGAATTGGGAAGGTAGCCTATGAATTTGAATTCCATCTGTTGTTTCATGTTTCTATGCTAAGAAAATTCTTAGGTGACCCTAATTCTATTGCTCTATTGAAAGATATGTCTATTGAGGAAGATCTGAGTTATGACGAAGTACCGGTTGAGATTTTGGATAGACAAGTGAAGAATTTAAGAGATAAAATGATTGCATCCATCAAAGTGTTATGGAGGTATCAACAAGTTGCAAATGCTACTTAGTAGGCTAAAGCAGACATGATGAAATGATAACCCTTACCTCATCCTTTTACTTAAGCCTAAGGTATTTAATACAATCTACTCCTTAAAATTCTCATGAATACGTAGCTCATTTTAAGTCCATGCATGCATGATCATAAAACTATTTTTGAATGATATTTCATGCTTAAGTTTGGTGATTTTATGAAAATGTTGATTAAGTTGCAGTTTGCATCTATGCTGTAATGATGCCTGTGTTCCTGCTTTATTCAAGCATAATTCTATCTTATTCAATGACGAATGATCCTAAAGGGAAGATATTGTAATGCTCCTCATGTTTTTAGGCTTTGAAAACTAAAGGATAGGAAAATTTCTTATGGCTTGACCCTATGAGCCAATTTACGACCTGTAGATGCAACCACAGGTCATTGGTTGTCTCGTGGAAAGTGCCCAAGAAAAATGGAAAATTGAAGGTTTTTTGGTAGTTGACTTTTGTGATACTAGATGATATGTAGAGTACTCATGCCCCGTAAATTAGTCTATTAGGAAGAAGCCCTGTGGAACCAAAAATTAGTCTAGGTTTAGAACCATGGTATGAAAGGACTCATGGCCGGTAAGTGGGTCTATAAGTCATACTGCCTGCTTGTGGCTTAGAAGATGCAATCAGTAGCTCAAATTTTGTGACTCCATGATCCACGAGGCGAGATAAAAATCCTAGGTGCATCCACAACCCGTAGAAGGGGTTTCGTAGATGGTTTTGGCAAATTTTCATGAAGGGTGTTTTTGACATTTCCAATCCAATCAAGTCCTAAACTACATAATTTTTTCTACCCTACCTACCCAAACCGACCTAACCTTTATAAATTCCTATCCCTAATTCATTCAAAGCTTTTAGTTCTCAAATTTTCTCTCAAGGATCTCAATAATTCTCTCTCTAAGTCAAGGGTTCCATTGAAGCTTAATCTTGAAGGTTTGCTTGATGATTTCCCATCTTTTCTTCTTCAATTGTATGGATTCTACTTGAGATATGTAGGGACTCATTCAAGGATTAGATTCAACTATGAAGCCCAATCCAAAACCTTCTTTTTTTATTCAAAATTCATGATGATTTCTTATAGGCTTATAAGATATGATTCTAATGCATGGATTGTGATTCCTATATGGTTATTATGACAAATTATGTATGAATTATGATGCATTTCTTGATTCATATGATTTTCAAGCAAACATATGTGAATTCAAAGTATGCATGATTAGGGCTTAATGATTTGATGTGGTTTCTTTATCGATGATCTAATTTGATTTAAATTGTATGTTTTATCTATGAATTTTACTCAATTGTAGGATTTTGACTCAAATTTCAATGAGCCCATACTTAGCCCTTGTCTCCTATGATAAAGCTACGAATTTCTATGCCTATGATCTCAAGTATGAAAAACATGTTTTAAATAATGATGATGATGATACAATAAGACTGATGATATTATAAAAGCTATGATGATGCTATGGTAAAGAGGGTGATGAAAATCCTAATATTTATGATGATGAGGTGGCAATATCTACCGACACTATGATGAAAGTCAAGTAGATGGACTATTTTTATGACATGATATTTTTGTGAGATCTATGATGATTATTTATGAATTATACAAGCATGACTTTAATGATGTATGAACTATGTTGAAACCTATGTATATGCATGACTTGTGTATTCCCTGAGATATAACTTAGCATCAAGTGGACTTGTGTGAGGGGGACTATCCTAAAAGGTCCTTATATAAATCCTCAAGTCCTATAACTATATGCCACCATCGGAATGGAGTTCATGTTTTATGCCTTAACTGCATGCTTTTGGATCCAATTAGCTTATATGATGGACATTTACCATGCTAATATATAGCCTAAAGGGAGGGGTCAAATGATGGTTCTCACCATGCTAGGATAGAGCGTATAGGACGAAGATCAAGTCTACCTTGGGAAAGTAGACTCCTCTTAGCTAGATGTAGAGTGAACATGAAGATTCCATGTAATAGTCCCCATGGTCTTATATGTCAATTATAGTCTTATTACCATACATGTAATTCAAATTTGTGAATGGATTTGATAATGCCTTTCCTTATGATTTTAAACTTGCATGATCATACATTTTTGTCTTTATAATATTGATTATGCTTATGCATATTGATATCATTGTGATATCCTTTGATTCATGACATACTTGTATACTCAATACATAACATGTGTTAACACATATTTCTTTGCATATATGATCTAACCATGTAGGATGGATGACGAGACATTTTGTTTTGTGGCTTGATTTGGAACATGAGATTGAAGACTTGTTCATGAGTTTCCATGCTTTGGGAACGAGCCCTTATTATATTTTTCCTTTATGTTGAGACTATATCACTTTTATTCTTTTGATGTATGTCTTGAGGGTAAGGTAGTGATCTATGTACTAGTCCTCACAAGGATCTATGATGTAGAGGCATCATTGGACTTTAATGGATTGATGTATTCCACCCCCAAGGGAAGTATGACTTTTATCTTGCTAAACTTTTGCTTGCTTTTTATGTTGTGTATGCTTACTTTACCTTATCAATGCTTATGATATGAACATTATGCTTAGATGGGATGCCTTCGGGTGTCACATTCCTCATGTCATGGCTACACCCTAGGTTCGGATCTAGATAAAGTGGTATCAGAGCACAAGGTGTGAAAGCACCTTAGGGAGTCCAACATACCATGTCAATTAGAGTCTTTTTCATTAACGTGAAGAGGACAAAATCCATAAAAAGGATGTTGTGAGATGTTTCAGGAAAACTTCACACCTTTTATATTCTATGTCGTGCCTTCAAAGTTTGCATATCCTAACGCTTGTCCCTTGGTGTTTTCTGAAATGGCCCATGATGCGCTCCATTTCCAAGGACAAACGATGCTAATGGGACCCAAGCTTCTATGGCTCAAAAAGTTCCTAAAGGCCCTCAAGCATACCATGTGTCTATTGATGAATTTAGAGCCGCAGTATAAATGTTGGCTCAAGCTATTACTTCTCCAAAAACTCCTACTCTGGCTTCAAGGATAAGGGAGTTTTCTAGAATGAATTCCACAGAGTTCCATGGTTCAAATGCAGATAATGATTCATAAGAGTTCATTGATGAGGTGCGTAAGTTGGCAGAGATTATGGGGGTGTCTTATGAAGTGAAAGCTGAATTAATGACTTATGAACTTAATGGAGTGGCTCATGTTTGGTTTACTCAATGGAAGTTCGAGAAGGTTGATGAAGGTGCTATTTATTGGGAGATGTTTAAGGCCACTTTTGTTGATCGTTGCTTCCCAGTTGAGCTAAGGAAAGCTAATGTAAGGACCCAGAAGTTGTATGAACTTAATAGAGCTTTGAAATTGGGTTGTGGAAAGTTTTGGACCAAGGTGATGCTTTAGGGAGAGCTCCATGGCCAGTGTGAAGGTATTAAGACCGTGTAAAGGTGACATGAAGTGTCCCTTTGTCTTATGTGAAGTGTATTGGCTTTAATGTGGAGTTTAAGACTAAGCCATGCCAAGCATGAACCCCACATGGTCCATGTGAGGATGCATGGCCCGTATGGTGTGCTGTATGGAGGGACTTGGTCTTGAAATCCACATTTTGGCCAAGGCATTTCACACAAGGATCCTCTCACAGACGTATGGTCTTTCACGATCCTTGAGGCCTCCTATATGGGTGTCGGAGTGAAAATTTTCTAAGTATTGGATCACCATCTCAGAACTTTGTCATTGAAAAATTTTCTAAGTAAAGCTTCAAGTAGGAGGCACATGGACCATATACTTTGGTACGGGTCTTGAAGCCCTCTGTATGGATGGTGGTGTGCAATTTTTCCAAGTATGAGATTACCATCTCAGGCGTTTGTCAGGAAGAATTTTTTTAAATATAAGATCATGGAGGAGTATATGGTCCGTATACCCTATCACGGGCCGTATACTCTCCTGTGGAACCCCTAGTATCATTTTTTTCTACTTGTTTCATGTATGGTGTTTTCGTAATTATGGTTTCTCCTATCTTTTGTGACATTCTTTTCTATCTAAGGACATTCAAATGACCTATACTCTATTTCAATAATTCAAATTTACCCTTACATTTATAATTATGTTGAGCATTCTTAAGAATTCCTCTCAAAAACTCTAGTGGAGAATTAGCTTGGAATTCAATGAAGTACTTCAATCTTCATCAAATTCTTCTTACTTCTTCTTGGTGAACTTAGATATGTAGGATTGATTCTTGGTCCCTTTCAACAAAGAAGACCCAAACTCCTTTTATACTTGATTTATGGAATTTAAGCTTACTTTAATTATGGGTTTTTAAGATTATTGTTTATTAAATTCAATAGAAGTATGAGCTATGCTTTATTGCTGATTTTAACTTGATTTAAGCACCAATATGATGAATTATATGAGTATTATGTATTTGAATACGCATTGTCCCTTTAAAGTTTGACCTAAGCGTGAGTTTTCAATACTATGATTTAAATATGGGTTTTACTTATGAATTTACTTAAATTTCATATTATATCATTGATTTTAGATTGAATTTATATTGCCCATGCTAATCTCATATGATTCGTGGCATATGCATTCATGAGCATTAGAATCTATGAAAATTATAAAGTCAGTTAAGCCTAATTATGTTTATGTATATCATTTTGATAAGACTGTGGTTATGAAAAGAATGTGATCACATAAATGTCTATGATATTGTCTCTTTGAGCATATTCCATGTTTACACCTCCTTAGAAATTGTGAATGGACCATTTCTATGTATGAAAAGTATGACTCAAAGTGTGATTTAGCTTTTGAGCTCAAATATGAATGATTCTGAATGATGTTTGGCTTTTAAGCTCTCAAGTATACATTGGAATGATTTGAGATGATTTACATCTCTTTTGAAAGCATGTATACGCATATTTATTCTTATGGGATGATGAATTAGCACTGATGAGATAAGAGACGTCAAGGTTATCCCCATGGGTCCTATTTCTTTCTCTTTGTAAGGCCCCACCTATAAGGAGTATGAAGATTACAAGAAAATAAGCTTTGAAACCTTTTGGACCATCAAATTCTATGAGGGGGCTTTACGAGCTTTAAATCATTGCACGACCCATAAGTTGGTTTGTAGAAATTTGGGTAAACTTGGTGAATTTGGGAATTTTCAAGGGTTAAATCTATGATTCATTAGTTGACCCGTAAAATCTTCTACAAGTCATAGATCATATTGCGGAACATGAATCAGAGAAGGGTCTCTGAAATTTTAAAAATCTATTAGACGAAACCCCTATCTACACCCCGTATAATGGACTATAGCCTATACACAGGGTCTTGTAGTCCGGTCTACCCAGGTTTTAAAAAGCGGCAATTTTGTCATTTCACATCCTTTTATGCCAATACTAAGTCATTTTGACCTCCAAGGGACCTTTTATCAGCCTTTTTATCCTTGATCCCTGTCCTTCCTGCTCAATCTAATGTACCCTAAGCCCCAATCCTCTCAAAATACTCCCAAGCCTTCAAGGTCCCAAGAGGAACGAAACAAGCTAGAGTTTTGGTTTCTTTACTTCCAAAATGGATTTTCTCTTCATTAAGTTGACAAGGTATATGGGTTTTGAGTGTGGAGACCTTTTCTCCACAAACTCAACCATTCCTCTTTCCATTTGTGATTTTCCCAAGTTCTGGAAATACATGATAATTCTTCTGAAAACATTGTTATGATGATGAAATGAATTATTTTATGATGGTTATCCTACTATATCATCATGTCATGCAATATCATATGAAATCTATGATTTTTATGTGAGGGTTTAATGATGCCCTAGCCAAATATTCTCATAATTGATTGGTAGGTTATTTTGAATGATGTTTAATGATTTTATTATACTCCTCTCATGGGATTTATTTACAATTGCACGATTTTAAGTTTGTGTACACGTACCCACCATTAATTGATCTAAAATTCATGCCAAGTTCTTAAGTCAATAATTTTTTGTGGCAACATATGTATGATAAGTATGTTGAGACTAACAAGGTGGCTAACAAGTATGTTATGAGCTCATGAGCATGATAAGAATGACAAGTTTTATTTATAGCTTGAACTTTGATGTTACAAGGTATAATTAGAGCTAGTCCAAGAATGATACTAAGATATTTTGAGACTATGCATGTTGTAACAATGATTATGTTTCATGTACTCCGTGGGATTGTGACCTAGCACCGAGAGGACCTTCGTAATCTTCCATTGTCCATAACTATGTACTATCATAGGTTTGTGACATTTATTCCCTACATGGGCTTGTACATACCGAAAAGGTAATGCCGTAAGGTATGAATATTTATTGAACATTTTGAAAAGGCTACACCCTAAGGTAAATATAGGATGTAAAACCCACCAAAAAGGCTATGCCGTAAGGTGGTGGTACTTTCCAAAAAGGCCATGTTATAAGGATACTGTTAGGTCTACCTTGGCAAAGTAGATCACGCCTTGTTTGATATGGGGTGAATATCAGGATTCCAAGTAGTAGGTCGCTTGGTCTTATATAACAATTATGGTCCTTTCCCACTATGTATATGGTGGCATATGACTTGATGATTTTTCATGCATGTCCCTTTAGGCGATTGCTTCTCATGACATATTAAGCATTGATTTATTGTTTATGATGACACATATTGATTACCTATGATTTATGTTAATTGATGCATTTGCACCCCACATACTTAGTATATTCTAATTACCAACACATACTTTTTGCCTGCAGTATCTAACCATGTAGGAATTGAAGCTCCTTACCATCCTCCTCCTCGATGCGGCTAGATGTTTCGATTGAAGATTGCATGGTCAGTCCTACACAACCGGGGATAACATTCCATTTACTGTCATGCCTTGTTTACTCAATTATTTTTTGATACTATTTTCAGAGGGTGAGGCCAGGAGATGTCTTGGCCCTCATCCTATATTAATAATTAGAAGTGTTGGATATCTTTATGCTTATGTAAGATTAAGCTCGGCTCCTTACAAATTTTTATTATAAATACATCCCATACTCCCATTTTCGTGCTAAATGCTTGATGATGGTGATGAGATGGAAGTATCAATTCCCTAATTGCCCCTATAGCGTGAGTAATAGTAACCGCCCCTTAGAAATTATTTGCTTTGTGATTCATTCTACAACATCCCCATTGCTTGAGTACAAAGTCCCATTTCCCTTAGATATTATGTGCTATATGTTTATTGCTCTTTTATGCTTTCATGAAACTAAGGATGTGCTTTCCATGCTTAAATGGCTTATTTGGGATCCCTTTTGAGTTCCCATTTGTTGTGTCGCGTCTAGTACCTCATCTTGGGGCATGCTAATTCTTGGTATCAAAGCCCTAGGATTATAAATGGTCCTTAGAAATCCAATATACCTGATTGAGTAGAGTCTCGTTCATGGTTATGAAGCGTGCCACAACTATGAATGAGAGGCTATGAGGGGTTTTAGGAAATGGTTCTCTTCTTCATGCTTTACTTCGTGCTCTAAGTTTAGCATAAGGTTTCCTATCTCTAACGAGCAGCCTTTTTGCTCTTTTAGATTATGTCGCCGAGATGAAATGCAAAAAGGCCTACCATCACTAAGGATAAACTGGCCCCTCCGGTCCTGCAAGCTCCCCAAGCAAAAGAGGAGTCACCCATGCCGAGTATCAGAATATGGTCACCCTCTTAGCAAGGGACATAGCTAATAAAGGGCTCAAGATCCTCATGCTCTTACACTGGCCTCAAGGGTAAGGGATTTCACAAGGATAAATCCCTAGATTTCTATGGCTCAAAGGTAGAGGACGACCCCCAAGAATTCATTGATGAAGTGTAAACAGGAGAAGGCAGAACTAGCTGCCTACTAACTAAAGGGCCTTGCTTAAATATTGTATAATCAATTGAAAATGGAGAGGGCAGATGATGAGCTCATTCCATAGAGGAATTCAAAGTTGCTTTCCTTGATCGCTTCTTCCTAATTGAGCTAAGGGAAGCAAAGTTGATGGAGTTCATGAATCTTAGGCAAGGTTCTATGAGCATGGGGGAGTATTCCCTTAAGTTTAACAACCTCTCCAAGTTTTCTCCTCACTTGGCTGTTGACCCTCGACCTAGGAAGCACAAGTTTGTGTCAGGTGTATTCAACATGATTAATGAAGAGTGCCATGAAGCTATGCTTATTGGGAATATGGATATATCATGGCTTATTACATATGCCGAATAACTTGAGGGGGGTAAAACTTAGTAAGATAAGGATGGGGGAGTCCAAGAGGGCTCGACTTGACGACGTATTCTAAGGTGCTAAAGGTTGCTATTTCCAATAAGGCCACAAATTCCAAAGCCAAGGGACCTCCATTGCCCAAGGCCAAAGGTTCATAAATGATAATGTCACCAACTAAAAGTGTCACGACCCGAGCGTAGGGACTAGACGTGACACGATGCATGGTGAACCCGAAGGGACCCCAAGCAAGCTATTTAACATATCATTAGACATCCTTGATCAAGGAAGTAATAAAATATGATAAGAGAAAGTAAATAAGAATAACAGGGCTAAGGGACAACTTCCATATCATAAACATCAAGAGTCAAGAGAGAGTCAAAGCTCATAACATAATAGAAAGCATGTCAAACTTAGATACTTAGTGGGGGCCAGGACAAGCTACTGGGCTCATCCTCATAGTCAACATATACGTAAGAGAATATATTCTTGAACATAGTGTGAGATCATAACATCGTCCCTGAAATACAGGACTTACCAAATAGCTTGAAAGAACTTATACTAGCCACGTGGAGAAAGATGATCAAGTGGGGCTCCGGTTCCTACATAGTGACATCATGTAGGCATAGAGTATGCATTAGTGCGTTTGAATGTACTAATTATATAGGATACAATGCAACAAGATATAAGTAACATAATGGAAATGCATAGGCATAGACAATGAGTAGCATATAATAATATTTAATACATGTAAGATGCTATGTAGTAAATCATGTTTATATAGAACAAAATATATGTGGAAGTAGAGACCACTAACATATTGCTGGATTATCACACCCCAACACCCTTGGTGATTGAGGTACTAACCCCATCAACTGTTTGGTGGATCGTCGCAACCTAGCACCCATGGTGACCGATGTACAAACCCCCAAACATGGTTGGTAGATCGTCGCACTCTACTACCCTTGGTGACCGAGGTACAAACCCCCGACATGGTTATCAAGGTACAAACCCTTTGACATGGTTGTCAAGGTACAAACCCCTCTATATGGTTACCTCGCGCACAACCCTCGAGTAGGGCATGGTCACATTCTAACACTATACAGAAGAAAACCATAAACATACTTTCATTTCACCATCATATAGTCATTCAACTCATAATACATGCATTGGACCTTCATTTCCTCAAGAAAATCGTAATTTAGACATTTTAGCAAACACTTGGTGGGTTGCTAGATCTAGTCTAAAACCATGCAATTTAAGAGTGAAATCATTGTAGCAAATTCAATGTAAAACCATCGTTAGATACATGGTAACACCTTTAAGCCATATACATCAAATCCCTTCATAAAATCTCACAATAGATCTTAGATTCATAACTCAAAATATGCTAAAACAACAATAATTTCATAAAACCCCAACATAGTGTGCAGTGAAATTCGTAATAGATAAGACCCATGAGTAAATCAACTTTAAATCATGCAACTTAAGGTAAAATAAAGCTTGGGTATCATGGTTAAAGGAACCCATCAAATATTCCCACATACCCTATCTTTGGAGAATCATTTAAGAAGATTAGAGATGGAGACCTGAAGCTTGAATGAGAACCTTATGATCTGGATGAGTTTTGAGACTTGAATTTAGGAGTGAATAATATTTGGTTAAGTGTTTGAGTGAGTATTGGGGAATATTTTGAATGATATGAGGGTGAAATATGGCTAAGTACAAGTATTTTCACATTTGGGAACACTTAGGCCCAAGACCTAAAAGTCTTAGACCAAGTTTGAAAAACAACACACAAAATGAACTGAGGCGCGCCCTTGTCGTTCGCACCTTGGGCGCAAAAAGTTCACTGAAAATTGCATTTTATGGTTTTTAAATTTGGATACGGTTGCTCTAAAATTTGGGTTAGACCCATTTTCCACCCAGTTTGACCCCCTGAACAATAATATGAAGTTAGATTTTCAATATCACGCATAGATTTTGAGATATATGAAATTATTATTCTAGGCACTTTCGAGTCACATTTTTGGGCACTTTTTGGGGTCATTTCACAAAGGATCAAGGTTGAAATGGTGGAATGACTCGTCCTAAATGCCCAAAATATGGAATTAATCATAGTGGCGTATGTTGGAGGAATACAAGTGCTTGCTTCGGTTGTGGAAAATGGGGTCATAAGATTTAGGAGTGTCTAAAAAAGGTAGGGAGGATCGTCCTCAAGAGCAAGGTGCTCATGGTGATCAAAGTGTGCAATGTGGCCAACAAGGAGTTGCTCCTCGAATCAACCAACTCTAAGCTCTTCAAGGAAGACAAGGGGTTAATGAGGTTCCTGATGTTGCTATGGATATGTTAAAGATTTGCAATCTTGATGTATATTCTTTATTGGACCTGGGTACCACTCTGTCTTTCATTACTCCATTTATTGCTAACTGGCTTCGTGGGTGTCCCGAATTTCTATGTGACCATTTGAGGTGTCAAACCCCGTCGGTAACTCCATTCTTGATAAAATAGTCTATAGGGGTTGCCCCCTTTCTATATTGCATAAAGTTTTTCCTTGTGATTTAATTGAGCTTGATATGGTAGACTTTGACATCATTCTTGGTATGGATTGGTTACATGCATATCATGGTACTATTGATTGTAAGGATCGTAAGGTTAAATTCCAAATCCCTAATGAACCCGTCCTCAAATACGAAGGTCATGATGTAGTGATCAATAGTAGATTCATCACTTATCTTAAGGCTCGAAATTTGATTTTATGCAGGTTAGGGATGTCGAGTCTAGGGTCCTTTCTATTGAGTTGATCACGGTTGTCAATGAATTTTTTGATGTCTTCCCCTATGAACTGCAGAGTGTCCCTCTTGAAAGGGAGATATATTTTGGTATAGATCTCCTCCCCGATACTCATCCCATTTTAATCCCTCCCTATCAATGGGCCCGACGGAGTTAAAGGAATTAAAGGATTTGTTATAAAAGGGTTCATAAGGCCAAGTAATTCACCTTAGGGTGCACTGGTATTGTTTCTACGAAAGAAGGATGATTTTGATGTGCTGTCAAAATACAATACTTTTGATGCTTAAATCTTGGAATTTTGTATGTTTTCAATGCGATGTTAGTGGGTTTTATGTGTTTTTGGGTTTTATTTGCAGGATTCATGGGTTGACCTTGATTTTTGGAAGAAGTTGTTGCTTTTAATGATATACGAGACCCTTTATGGGCTATAGTGCATTCTGCGGGCCGTGATGGAGGTTTCATGGATAATTCTATTGACGGGTTGATTTTCTAAAGTTTGTTCTACGAACATGTAGATGGGTTGTGAAACGCAATATGGCATGTAAAGTTGTTTGTGTGGTGTGCCGACCCAGTTATCCTAATTTTAAGGACTTGTATTTTGAATATTTTAAATAGGTTTTTAGGTTATTTTTCATTAAGTTTCTAGAGTGTTGAATAGTTTGAGAGAAAAATAGTGAGATTGACGAGATAAAACATTGGAGAGTTTTGAGAAACACTTATACTTTGATTTGATATTATAATCTTGTGATTCTCGTTGAAGCTTGCATATACTTGTGATTAATTCCACTGTATAACTACTCTATTATGTTATTGAAATTCATAAGTCTTGCATCTACACAAATCATGAGTAGTTAAATCCACAACTAGGGTTATGGAAACTATGAAGAACTAACAAGGTAAAACCAATTAAATCATAATTCTTGAAAAGTGTTTAGGCATGTATTAATTAACTTTCTTCGTTTTACATGTTTTCTAGTGTGACCAACGTTATAACTCTCCTAGTGTTGCTGACGGGGCCAAGTTAGTAATAAATAGGAAAAGAAATAAACTAACAGGATTCGATTGATGTGTTCTCATCTAATCAAATGAACAAATGTAAGGGGAGGTTGTACTAGACTAAAGTAAGGGTTATTAATGCACTCTGCGGAGATAGGCCAACTCAAGTAGTGAAATCTTCCTTTCGTCTGGACCAAATGGTTTGGTGTATTTATCTTACCGTTCTTTATGCTTCACACTAGAAAATAATTAGCTTATCCAGTGATACTAAGTTAGGGAATCATGGGGAACACATTACCCTAGTTTCCCTCCATATTGGTTAACTTCTTGTGCTAGTTAGGTATACTTTTGCTACTTGCTCTTGCAAACCCCCACCCTTACCTGTGTGCATTACTAACCCTTACCTATTAGTCCAAGTATAACCTTCCCTTGGCCCAGTTTGGTTGATTTCACAAGAACACATCAATCTAATCTTATTAGTTAATCTTTTTTCCTATTCATTACTACCTTGGTCCAGTCAGTAACAATAGGTGGGTTCTAATGCTGGCCACCACTAGAAAACATGCAACATGAAGAGAGTTAATAAATACATGCATGCACACTTTCCAAGAATTATGATTTATCTGATTTTACCTTATTAGTTCTTCATAGTTTCCACAATCCTAGTTGCGGATTTAGCAACTCATGATTTGTGTATATGCAAGACTTATGATTTGAATAGCATAATAGCGAACTTACACAATTCAATTAAGCACAAGTAAATCAAAGCTTCAATGAGAATCACAAGATTATAAGATCAAATCAAATTACAAGTGTTTCTAAAAATTTTGCATTGTTTTCTGTACTTAATCTCACTATTTTTCTCTCAAACTGTTCAACTCTCTGGAAACTTAATGAAAAATAACTTAAAAACCTATTTATAATTTTTAAAATAAAAGTCCTGAGAAAAATAAGATAACTGGGTCGGCATGCCACACGAACAACTTTGCGGGCCATGTTGTGTTGTCTGACCCATAATCAGGCTCCTATACGTTGTTGTAGCAAAACTGGACTTATGATCTACAACCCATAAAATTTTCTATGATCCGTAGGGGGTTTCATCTAATGAATTTCAAAAAATCCTTCTTCTTTGATCCTTAGGGCACGAAATATGATCTACAACTCCTAAAGTAGTCCACACCCCGTCTGCATATTCATACAACAAACTTTAGAAAATCAGCCCCTCGTTGGAATTGTCCACGAAACCTCCATCACGGCTTGTAGAATACACTATGACTTGTGAAGGTCTCATGCATCATAAAAAGCGGCAACTTTTGCATTTTCTTCGCAAAATCAAGCTGACCTTGTAATCCTGCAAATAAAACATAGTAACACATTAAACCCACTATCATTGAATTGAGAAAACACAAAATTCCACATTTTAAGCATCAAAAGTGTTGTATTTTGACAGCACATCAATACCCTCAACTTAAAATTGTTGCTTGTCTTCAAGCGACAGACTCAATCTATATAAGTAGTGTAGTAAAAGATAGACCTCAACCAAATGTCATATATCACTTCAAACTTAAGCACAGATACACACATCACTTTTCAAAATAAAATTAGATAACCATCCAACATTGACAAGTGAGGTACTATCAACAAGCCACAATCATTGAATAAATCTAATGCTAACAATACAATGCAAGTTCCTTAACAGAAAGAAGTCCCATATCTCACTCTCAATGATGTTTTCATGTATAACCTTGCGACTATGCAAAGTCACCTTCACAAAAAATATTCATGCATCATGCCTAATACGATATGCTTTCCCCTATACTTATGACTAAGACCTTCAACTACTTGGACTAGGATAGCTTTAGGACTTTATAGGTTTGTAACGTGGGCTCATAGGGCTTTGGTATGATATTTTTGTAATATAGTGACTAAAGGGACTCGTTGATAATGTGTTGTTCTACACTTTTGCCTTACCATCACTATTGTATTAACTCCATTCTCCCTTTTCTTCTATTTCGAGCTTTTGTGGGTGCTTTCTTATCATTGATCTTTCACCAACCATAAATATTACGAGAGCGCGAACTAGAAGCAAAAATATTTTTCAACATTTTGCCTTGCTTTTGTACTTCATTTTTTCTTTTTAGCTCATGACTAAGGCATTACTTATTTTTTTGGCACCCAATACATGATTTTTCTCCTCTTCTCTATATCACTAACTTTCCCCCTCATTTTGTGTTTCACCATTATATTAGCCACACTCAACTGAGACTTCTGGCGTAAGTTTAGGTGCACATTATCAATCTTTAGAACCAGGGACACATTTGGTAGCTAGCCTCAACTTAGGCTTTTCGCCTGAGTTGAGGTGCACATTATCAATCCTCAGAATCAGTACCCCTTCTGCTAGCCACCCTCAATATAGGCTTTTTGCCTCAGTCAAGGTACACAATGCTGAAGGAAGGACCAGGGCTAATTTTAGGATTTTTCAACTTATAAGATTAGGTTACATAGGTTTTTGCAAAGAATAGGTACAGGTAAGGCACAAACATTAGGATCAAGGGATATTCTGCAGATATTGTTGGTCATTTAGGTTGACTTTTTAAGGCCAATAGTCAAAGATCCTTTCCTAATACAATTAATCAACATTCTAATGTAGAGTAACAAGGCAAGTTCTGAAATAGCACACAACACAAGAATTTAGCAAATTAGTCTCACACTCATATGATATTGATTACATTATAAACAAAAGACTTTTAGATCATGCTTTTTATCTCAATTTTACCTCACTTATCAGAACAAGCATTGTAAACACACCTAAACATGCATACATCTTATCTAGACTAATAATCAAAATTTGGTGGGTACCATTTGTCACAAAAACCACAAAAACATATATATTCCATAGATATCAGTACTATATGCTACAAGAACTACCTAAACGTCCTAAACATGCTGGTTCAACAGAAAGTAAATATCTATATGGAAAAAGAACACAGGAAGGAAAACCCCAGGATGAAGAATTTGAGATATTATGGACCAAAACTACTCAGACTTCACTAAGGCCCATAACTACTCATATCTCATAAAAAAGGGTGCATTGTCCCTAATTCACATTATCAAAGTAAAATAAAGTATAGGGTCAAAAATCATTCCTGGGCTCCTGAATGCCAGTGTGTGGCTGAGCTTTACCATCCTCAACCTATGTGGTAGCCTCCTCAGCTGTAACACTCTGTTCGGAGGGGCTAGTACCCCTTACCCTTTTGAGCTTTCGAGTTTGTCGTCTCTCCTCCTCCTGTATCGACTCTCTCAAGAGAAGATTGAACTCCTCCTACATATTCGACCGCGCACGTGAGCATATGACATCTTCATCATCACCTATGTGAGGTATCTTCTTGTGGGAAAGATGGATGTGCTCAGTAGGAGAAAATAGATGTACCTACAGCACCAGAATTATGGTCTATTATAGTGTTATCGATGCACCAATGCTACTTCCACATCAATTTAGAGTCAATGGATCTCCATCTGGATAGCCGTCAAGTTTACTGGCTTAGTAGTCTTCACAATCTATTGTACTCTCATCTCGAAGGCATGAATGTGGGCATCTATAATGGAAAGATGGTCCTGAATAGTGGTGACCATGTATGCCCACATGTGGCCCTCCAAATCTTAAATTCCTTAGCGTACCTAAGGACTCTGCTGAACTAGTTTTCTCAACTGTGACTTAGAATGTGATAATCTCTGCAACATGGAATGTACAGAAACTGAAGACACATAAACTATGGTCGTGGTGCAACTTGTGAAGAAATGTCCTATGATGTAGGAGAAGAAGTAGTAGGCTCCCTCTCATCATTTGCCTCAGGTCGTAGGTCTCATCCTAAGTAGTAGTAGTGGTGGTGGTGGTGTGTGGAACCTCAGGAAGTGCACTGGGAAAAACATCTCTAGCATAGGGGCAGGCTGGTGTGGTGCTCGTCAGAGTGCCACTATGTTCTCCTCAACCTTGATCAGGTTAGCATCCAAAGTACAGTGGACCTCAATCAGTGAGTCTTGCTTGTGTAGGCTCTCATGTCGACTATAGGCAGAGTCTGTAGATTAAGCATGGGAAATACATAGGGGTGGACCTCATCAGGGTGGCTTCATTGATCTGCTCAGCAATGAGGGGGGGACTATATACCTCGTAGATAGCTAAGATACTAGCAACTAGCACTGCACTCTCCGCTGTGAAGGAATTATAAGTAAGTTTCGACCAAATGCGTGATGTGACAACCACCTATCAAAATTTGGTGGGAAAACTGAGAGAAGCCTTGACAATAGGCTCTGAGTGCATTACGACCCATGCAGGTTCCGAACCTTGCTCAGTAATTAAACTGGCCACCAATCTCATCAAACTATCTCTATGTACTAGATCTCACATCACCGTCAAGTCCCTCATCTGCCCCACTCTATAGTAAAACTCAGTCATGGATCTGCAGGCAGGGAACCCTAGCCCTAATAACATGCGATGGATGGTGGTATCTGAGATTTCCACCTGTCAGCCCCTTACTCTGGTGTCGTTCTGTCTAGCTGAGCGAGGGGCTTCTTCTCCTTGGGAAGAGTATTGTGAATCATTGTTGCATAGGATGCATACAAGTCCCTCACCATGATTGGGGAGTACCTCCTGAGTGATTTGGAATGGACAACCACTGGAGCTCATAGCTGATCACAATGTCCTGGAGACCGGGTACACTGTTGAGTCTGTCTGGGATGACTTAAGGCTCCATATGAATGGAACGAGCTGGCTTGCCCCACTATGTAGTCAATGAGTCCTAAACATATATGTCCCATATACCAAGATATACCACCTACTAGTAAGAGCGTTTGGTGGAGATGGTAATTATCATGGTACGATAGAGGACCCATCTCCGATCCATCATCGAAGCCTGATTTTGAGTTGGACTCCTCTCTGGATGCAGTCATCTAAATATAGTTGGCCCTGTCATGGTCTCCTTCATCAAACTGGGGAGTACATATAACAAGAGCTTGAGTTTGCCAAGCTATGGCAGTAGCCCTTGTCTATGGTATGTAAGCCTCCGAGTCCAATTGGACGCTAAGCTCCTCTTCTGATCCACTCGGGGTGGGAGTCTGCTAATCCCCCAAGGACTTATTCCTGAGCCTCCTCTTCAAGGCCCTGATTTCATCATGTTTTGCTTTTAAGGACATACTACCTAAAGCATAAACCTTTACATACCTTGGTTAGCCCTACAGATAAAAAAATGAAATGCAAAATCACCTCAGACTTAATTACAAAAGTGTCTACAAAAGCACCTCTATAAACCATAATGGAATCTACGAGACATAGAAGGCTCTCATAAAATAGTGGTTCCCACAATGAAGTACCAATAATCTGGGTCACTAAACTAGCTACTTGTGGTTTGCACAATACCCAAGTAGTGGGGGTTTAACTACTCATGACTTGGGAAAGAAAACAAATAATGAATGAATGAAGCACACATAGTTGAGATATTACCCAAGAAGTACGGATAACATGGAAACCCTTGTTAGAATTACATTCTTCAATAATGAAATTGATTTACAAGTGATTCCAAATGTCCAACTTGAGTCTCCAAATTAATACCCTAGTCTAAGACCCTACAATATTCTAAGAACTTCTCTCCCTAATAATCACTATAAAAATCTGTTTAATAATCTGTTCATTCAAAAAGCCCTAGCATATACTATTTATTCTATTTACAAAAAAATCCTTAAAATAATTAGAAAATTTAGGTTGGCAGCTGTTACGACTCATAGCTATGGCACATAGGGTTACTTACGAGCCGTATTATTAGCACTTGCCATTTTGGACTTCACTGCTACGATCCAACTCTACGAGTCATAATCTTGTATTTGACTCGTAATGCCTTCTTGTAATCCACCCTTTCATTTCTTTGTCCAATTTTTATCAACACTACTAATTGCTACGAGGCCCCCTTCTACGAGTTGTAATAAGGACTACGACCCATACCCTGGGCTTGTATGGTTGAACTTTAATTTCTCAAATTTTGATATTGGAAACTGTTAATTTTTATGATCGTCCCCTATGACTCATAGCTTGGGCTACAACTCATAGTGGATCTCATAGATCTTCAAATTTAATAAAATCTGCTACTTTTCGTAAAAATTAGGTCAACTTGTATTTTCTACAAAAATAAATCAAAAACACATAAAAACCATAAAAAAGTTGTATTGAGAACACACAAAATCCCTTATTTTAGGCACCAAATGTGTCGTATTTTGACAACACATCAATCTACAGAAAGCATGAGTAGCTAAATCTACAACTAGGATTGTGCGAACCATGAAGTACTAATAAAGAAAAATGGGATAATTCATAATTCTCGGAAAGTGTGCGTGCATGTATTAATTAACTCTTTTTGTTTTGCATGATTCGTTATGGTGGCCAACATTAAAACCCACCTAGCGTTACTAACTTGACCAAGGTAGTAATGAATAGGAAAAAAGATTAATTTACAGCATTCAATTATTTTGTTCTCGTCTAATCAACCCAACTGGGCCAAGGGGAAGTTGTACTATGACTCATAGGTAAGGGTTAGTAATACATACTATGGAGATGGGCCAAGTCACGTAGTGAAATTCACCTCTCACTTTTGACCAAAAGGCTTGGTGACTTAACTTACCATCCTGCATGCTACACACTAGAGAAGAATTAGGTTACCTAGTGATACTCAGTAAGGGAATCATGGGGAACACAATACCTTAGTGTCTCTCCAAATTGACTTCTCTCTTTTGTCAGTTAGTTTAGTTTTATTTTTCCTTGATTATTGCAAACACCCTTTTTGGGGAAGTATTTCGGTTAACTACTCAAATTGCAGTCACTGAATTCTCTTGAGTCTACCTATTCCCTGGGTGTTCGACCCTAAGCTTGGTTAGGTTCTGTTTCTTGAAAATGACCACTTTATCCTCTAAAGGGAGGTGTAACTTGGGATACATCAAGAATTTGGCATCGTTACCGGGGAATATGGCTGGACTTTGTTAATTCAAAGTGACTTAGGTGTTAATCCTTTTTTCCAATATTTTATGTTTTGTTTTTTTCATTTCTTTACATGGTGTGAATGTACTGTATGCCCAAAACATGAAGTTGAGGTAGATCCTTGGCTACATTTGACCCACATACCTACAGAACATTGAAGAGAATGACCCAAGAGAATGCCAGTAACGCGACCAATGCAACCTTGAATTGGAATAAGAATGAGAATGTTGATCATGAGAACCGACCTCATCTTGAGGATATTGCTCCATAGCAGCAGGATTTCAATGCCAATGCTTTTCAATTGAATCAATATAGGCTGAATCCTATGGCTATGGAGGTGATTGGAGCTACTATACAGATTGACACAAATTTCATGATTTTGAGTGGGTTGCTTTAGATGCTACATAATCATGGGCAATTTGTGGGTTTACCATCAGGATCCTCATAGCCATCTATACAACGTTGCATTTGCTTGTAAGAGTCTGATGGGAACATAGAATTTGTCTATGGATGTTGTGGAACTTTGCATCTTCCCATTGTCTCTTATAGGTAATGTAGCACTATGGCTATTTGAGCTTCCATAGAGTTTGATCACCAGTTGGGTTGAATTGCAGAAGACCTTTTTGGAGAGGTACTTCCCTAGATCGAAAAAGCTCAAGTTGAAGGACCAGATCAACAACTTTGAGCAACTTCTTGCTGATTCGATCAGTATTACTTGGGAGTGCTTCACCAAATGCTTGGGAAGAGTGTTCCAGACTGCAAGATAGTTGATGATGACTTATGGGGATCTTCTACCATAACCTTTATGAGGAATAGTCAGGCTTGACACTATGATGGTGGGAATGTTGTTGGATCAACCATTTGCAAGGATCGTAGAGCGGATGGAGAGAGTGGTCAAGACTAATTGAGCATGGGGATAGATAGGCAGAGCATCAACCAAAATTTATTTGCTATCAGTGTTAGTTTAGAGCAAACAAAGATCAATGAGGAAATCATGCAACAACCTGCCCGAATTTTCACAAAGGGTGAAGATAATGATGAAACAGAACCAAGAGCGAGTCAATGTTGTGGTTCATTAACCTCCATGTTCACCTATATATGAGGAGCCTTATTATGACGAGTATGCATGTTTTTTGGCTGATCATACAGGGGATTTCTAAACCAATGCCCAAGTGTCTAATCAGGACTATTGACGCCACGATAAAGAAAACAAAGGTTGGAACCTCAACAGAGATGGTACTTATAGGGACAACCATGGAGGATATTATGATAGGAACAGGGGTCGAAAGAGAAATCTAGATTAGGGTCATAAAGATAGCTTCAGAAATGGCCCCTATGTGCCACCACATAACTGCAACGTAGGTGCAAATAGTTCGAGGATTGAGGAGATGTTTGATCAGTTACTGAAGAAAGCTGAGACACATGATGAGACTCTAAGGGAAATAAAATTAGAGAAGTCCAGCATCAATCAAAAAATAGAGTCTCATTCTGTGGTTATCAAATAGCTTGAACAAGAATTTGGTGAAGTATCAACTCAACTTAATTAGAATCAGAGGGGTAAAATGCCTAGCAACACAGGTTATAATCCTTAGAATGAAGGGTAGTGTATGCCGGTTAGAACTCGCGATGGCAAGAGCACCATTGACCCTCCCACACCAGTGGATGAGGATGATGTTCGAGAGGAGATAGTTGTGGCCAAGGATGCAGATGTAGGAGATGAACATGGCAAGGGTGGGGTTTGTGAATCTACTGATGCACCACAAAAGTTGAAGCCTTTTCTTAGGCCTACTTCTTCCTTCCCTCAAAGAATTATGAAGAGAGAGAATGAAGGCAAGTTCAAGCACTTTCTCTCCATTCTAAAACAAACAACTCTCTATCAACATTCCTCTTATTGATACATTAGAGAAGATACGAGGGTATGCTAATTACATGAAGGATCTGGTTACGAAGAAGTACACTGTGAGTCAGCAGCTCTCCCAGAAGTATCAACATTATAGTGCTATTGCTATGAGTTCCTTGGTCCAAAAGCGAGAAGATCCCAGTATTTTCAACCCCAGTGTGTTCACCATACCCTACACCATTGGAGATATGGACTGCACAAGGGCACTATGTGATCTAAGTGCAATTATTAATCTAATGCCCGTTCCGGTCTTCAATAATCTTTTACTGGGAGTCTTTACTTCGATCAGTATGTGATTATTGATGGCAGATCGAAGGGTGAAGAAGCTTGTGGGGATACTATATGATATCTTGGTTAATGTTAAAAAGTTCGTATTCCCAAGAGACTGTGATCCTGAATTGCTAAGTGTATTTTGAAGTCCTTATCTTCTTGGGGAGGTCCTTCTTAGCCACTGGACACAGTTTTGTGGATCACGAAGAAGGGCCAACTCATGTTTAGATTTGGGAAAGATGAGGTCGTGTTCAACATCTATCAGCAAGCAAAGAAAGGGAATGATATGAGACTGTCATATATTATTGAGACTATTGATGATGCTGAACTAGAAGTATCACATGAGGTGTGATTGGGTGTTGATGGGTCGTCATGACCCAAGCGTAGGGCCAAGATGTGACAAAAAAAATAGGAACCCAAATGGAGTCCCCAAACAGGTCACTTTAGCATACATGACACATCCTTGGTTTAGCGGAAATATGAAAGGGAAAGGAGCACATATCACATAGCATCTAAGGGAAATGGGACTAAGGGAAATCTTCACCATACATAAAGATAATAAGAATCATACACAATACATAACATCCATATCCAATATCACCTCTAGTACAAGTGGAACAGGGGCCGAGACATCTCCCGGGCTCACCCACAAATATAAAAGAAACTCTAAATAGATAAGTCTTAACAAAAGCCTAAAAGTAAAGTGGATGTTATCCCTGAAGTGGAGGACTCACTAATTGCAATCTTCAATGATCCATCTAACCACTTGGAGGAGAAGAATGAATAGGAGTGGTTCCTACATGTGAGATCATGTAGGCAAAAGAATGCATTATTACATGGAATGTACTAAGTATGCTGGGTGCAATGCAATAAGGAACATAAGCCATAATTATCAAGATGCATAATAATAATCAATATACATAAGCTCAATATGACATGTATAATCAATGCATCAGTTAAAACATGCATGAACATAATCAAACTTGCATAATATATCATACACAGGTGGGAGAAGACCCTAAAGGACATATAAGACAAAGCAAGCAACTACTTGGAATCCTAATATTCTCAATACACCGAATGAAAGAGTGAACTACTTGCCAAGGTAGACCAAGCTTGAGCCCATATAGTAGCTAACGTGACCTAGTTGGATCCACTAGTACAAGTCCATTAAGGAAAATAATATAAACTATGGTGGCACATAGTTAAGAGACCAAGAATTTATATAAGGACACATTAGATCAAGCCTCCACCTTAAGCATCACTTGTTGCGAAGTCTACTCCCATAGAATACTTGAAGTAATAATAAATTTAACCATAACATGGATGACTTGTAAAAACATGATAACATGGAATTAGTAGCTCATTCAAATAACTGACCCTACATATGGCATATACCTTGTGTTAGAGGGTAAAAATAATGCATAAACTTGACCCTTTATAGTAGGGATTGCATTACACATGAGTATAGAGATTATAACATGCTTGACCCCTTTTACTAAGAGTTGGTACATGAGGGTAAAATGGTATCATGCTTGACCCCTACATGTAGATATTATTCACTCACAAGAGGTTATCTGGGTGCTCCAACCTCCTGGATTAGGACTGGTCAATTCTACAATTTATATAAGATTCATCATATGCTCTAGTGCAACATTTCATATAGGAATAATCATATACATAAGCTCATTTCATCATCATAACATCATTCATATCATATCTCATGCTTTGTAACTTCATTTCCTTAAGAAACCATAACTGGACATTTTATCAAACACCTTGGGGGTGTGTAGTGGGGGCAAAAGACCATGCAATTTGGAGATGAAATCATGCTAGAAAATCTATAGTAAAACCATCAATCAACACCTTGTAACATCCCTAAGACATTCACATTAGAAACCCTCATCAAATCTAACATTAGATCTATGATTTAGAGCTCAAAACATGCTAAAACAATCATACTTTCATGAACTAAAATCACTGTGCAGTAAATTTCTCAATATACAAGACCCACATGTAAATCAACTTTAAATCATGGAATATTAGTAAAAAAAGGCTCATGCACCATGGGTGGAAGGACTCAATGGTTCGGTACCATATACCTTAGTTTAGGATGAACTTAATGAAGATTGGAGATGGAGACTTGAAGCTTGAAGAAGAACCTTGAAGGAGAACCTTGGCTTGGGATGAGGGTTTGGGACTTGAGGTTGGGGAGTGAAAATCTGACTAAGTGTTTGAGTTAGTATTAGGAAATGCTTAGGATGATATAAGGGTGGAATATGACTAAAAGTATAGGTAAAAACATGTATGGCAGCTTTTAGGCCTAAGACTTAAAGTCTTTGATCGAAGCTGAAAAATAGTGTTTCGAAATACATAGGGGGGCGTCGCGAGGGGGACATGAAAACCCCTCTGGAAATTGAGTTTTTGAAAATTCATAATTGCTAAATCTTTGCTCTTAAATCGGGGATAGACCCTTCTCCCCCTAATTTAGACCTCCTTATTAAGAATCTATTGTCGGATTTTTGAAATAACAAATGGATTTAGAGATATATGGAAATTAAAATTTTGGGCATTCCGAGGCACATTTTGGGGTACTTTTTAGAGTCTTTGTCGAACTTCTCTCACCACTTCCTTATTGCCATCACCAATATAAGCTACACTTCCCATGGACACTCTACGTAGACTTTTAGCCACAAGATTAGCTTTTTTAGGATGGCAGTGCACATTAATGTCATAGTCCTTGAGGAGTTCTAATCACATTCTGCGCCTCAAATAGAGATCACTTTGGGTAAACACATATTAGATACTCTTGTGGTTGGTGAACGTATCTACATCAACCCCATACAAGTAAAGACGCCATATTTTTTTAAAGAAAATACCACGACCGCCAACTATCATGGGTGGAATAATTACGCTCATGCACCATCAATTACTGAGAAGCATATGCTATGATCTTACCACTTTATATTAGTACATACCCCAAACCAACCATTGAAACATCACAATAGAGCACAAACCCTTCCAACCCTTTTGATAGAGCCAATGTAGGGGCAGATGTAAGATTATCTTTCAACATTTGAAAACTCCTTTCACATTCATCGGTCTACACGAATTTTGCCTTCTTTTGAGTCATTTTCATCAAAGGGGAAGCAATTGAGGAAAAACCATCCATGAACCTCCGGTAATACCCCGCTAAGCCAAAGAAATTCCTAATATCAATGGGAGTCAAGGGCCTTGGCTAATTCTTTATCACATTCATTTTCTTAGGGTCCACTTTGATCCATAACCGGACACTACATGGCCTAGGAATGCGACTTCCTTCAACAAAAATTCACACTTATCAAATTTAGCATAAACTTCTAGTCCCTCAACATTTGCAACACTACCCTCAAATGTTTCAAGCATTCCTCATGCTCTTCCTCACTCTGAGAGTAAATCAATATGTCATCTATGAAGGCCACCACAAAAATATCAAGTAGGGTTTAAAGATCCTATTCATGAGATCCATACATATTTTTGGTGAATTTGTCAGGCCAAATGACATTGCCACAAATTCAAAATGCGCATATCTAGTCTGAAAATCCATCTTAAAAATGTCACACTCTCTTACCCTGATTTTGTGGTACTTGGACTGAAGATCAATCTTAGAAAAATGACTAGCCCCTTGAAGTTGTTCAAATAAGTAATCTATCCTTGGCAAAGGATACTTGTTCTTTATTGTGACCTAATTGAGATGCCAGTAGTCAATGTACATTCCAAGTCATCTTTCTTCTTTATAAACAACAACGGTGCACCCCACAGTGACTTACTAGGCCTTATAAAGCCTTCTCAAACAAATCCTTCAATTAGTCCTTTAGCTCCTTTAACTTTGTCTGGGCCACACAGTAAGGATGAATGGAAATGAGTTGAGTATCTGGGAGGTGATCTATACCAAAATCTATCTTCCTTATGGGAGGGACACCAGGAAGTTCATCGAGAAAAACATCAAGAATCACATTGACAACCGGGATCGACTCAATCTGAGGGACTTTGTACTCAATATCCCAAACCCTTATAAGATGAGAAATGCAACCGTTGGTAATAAATTTCTGGGCCTTAATACAAGAAATGAATCTACCTTCACCAATGGATTATGACCTTCCCACTCGAAGACGAGCTCATTAGGATATTGGAACTTAACCCTACAAGTATTAATCAATGGAAGAATGATATGCAAGTAACTAATCCATCTTATGAATGACATCAAAATCCACCATATCAAGTTCAACAAAATCACAAGGCAACCTTTAAGCAAAATAGTCACGGGGCAACCCCTATAGACTCCACTAGCAACAATGTATTCACCAACAGGGGTAGACACTTTGAAGGGTTTATGAAACAATTCGAGAAACAGATGAAGTTTATTAGCAACAACAAGAGTAATAAAACAGAGAGTAGCACCCTGATCTAATAAAGCAAACACATCATAATCATAAACCTTTATCATAATGGTAACAACATCGGGCACCTCCTCCTCTCCATGCCTCCCTTGAAGGGCATAGAATTGGTTGTGATATGGAGCACCCCCTCGTTGGCCGCCTTGTGCCCTTTGATGTGCTTTCCTTGAGGACGACCATCCTTACCTTTGTTTGGAGCATAGGGGCAATCAACAATCTTGTGGCCCACTCTTCCACACCTATAGCAAGCATTTGAATCCCTTAAGCATTTTCCTCCATGGTTTCTTCCATATTTGGGGCACCTTGGAAGAGTCATCCCACCAATGACACCTTGAACCTTAGGGTTAGGAACTCTATCATTAGCAAACCCATTATTTTGAGAACTGAAGGATCCTTGGCCTTGGAATTTGTAACCTTGGTGGTAATGGAAACCCATAGCACCATAGATGCCACCATCATATGGAGCACTCTTGGACTCGCCACTCCTTCTCTTCCAAATCTTCTCCCCTTCGAGTTGCTTTGTAAATGTCATAAGCTGAGACAAGTACATATCACCCACAAGCATAGAAGGGTTACATTCTTTATTCAACAAATTAGACACCCCCGATACAAACTTTTTCATACTTGCCTAGAGTCGACAACGAAGTGAGAAACATATTTTGGGAGCTTGATGAATTTGAGGGAATACTCCATGACACTCATGGAACCTTGCTTAATATTATTGAATTCCATTATCTTGGCTTCTCTCAATTCAATTGGGAAGAATCAGTTAAGAAAGGTGGCCTTAAATTCCTCCCATGGGATGGGATCATCATTCCTCCTCTCAAGTTTCCATTGAGTAAATCACACTTGTGCAACACCCTTGAGTTGATAGGCTGCAAATTCTGCCTTATCCTCCAAGCTCACCCCTATAATAGCAAACAGTTTGTATGTCTCATAAATGAAATCTTGAGGGTCCTCCTCCATCTTGAAGCCATGAAACTCTGAAGGGTTAATCTTTGTGAAATCCCTAACTCTTAAAACTTGTATATGAGCAAGAGGAGCTTGGGTTCCTTGGTTTAATTGGTTGGTCATTGGTTGTGCCAACATGGACTGGACCTTCCTCATGTGAGGGAACTCTTTGAGCCATTCACCTTGGTTGCGGCATGATCCATAAGAGCAAAGGATGATATGTTAGCGAAGGAGTTCTTATTTAATTCTAAGGCACGACGTTGATCCTAAAGAAGTGAGCCATTTCCTAAAATGCCTCATGGCCCACCATTCATGCGTACTTTATAACCATGAGCAAGGCTCTACTCCACACAGTGTATTGGATTTTTGAAGACCATTTATATGCCTAGTACTTTGATACCAAGCTTGTCACGGCCCAAGCCTAGGGCCTAGATGTGACACGATGAATGGGAGACCGAATAGAGTCCCTAATCAAGCCTTTTAAGCATGCATGACATATACTTGCTTCAGCAGAAAGATAAAAGGGAAGGAAACACATATCACATAGTATTTGAGGAAAATCTTCACCATACATAAAGATAAAAGGAGTCAAGCTTAATATAAAACATCCATATCCAACAACACATCTTGTGTGAGTGCAACGGGGGCAAAGACATCCGTCGGGCTCACCTTCAAAGAAAAAAGAAAGTCTAAATATATAAGTCTTAACAAAAGCATTGAAGTAATCTTCAACGATCTGGCTAACCATGTAGAGAAGGAGGATGAATAGGAGCTCTAGTTTCTACATGGTGAGATCATGTAGGAAAAAGTATGCATTAGACCTTAGAATGTACTAAGTATGCGGGTTGTAATGCAACAAGGAACATAAGCCATAATAATCAAGATGCTTAATCATAGTCAATAGACATAAGCTCAGTATAACATATATAATCAATGCTTCAGTTAGAATATACATGAATATAATCAAACTTGCATAATATATCATACATATGTGGAAGGAGACCCTAATTGACATATAAGATCAAGTGAGCTACTATTTGGATGTTCACTCCACAACCGATGAAGGAGTGGTGTACTTGCCAAGGTAGATCAAACTTGAATCCACCTAGTGAGTAACTTGACCTAGTTGAATCCACTAGTAAAAGACTATTTAGGGAGATAATATAAAACTATGGTGGAATATAGCTAAGAGACCAAGACTTTATATAAGGACCCTTTGGATCAGGTGATGATGTTCAAGCACCAATAAGAAAGCGATCGGTATTAGCAATTAACCTAATCGAAGGTTAGGGTCAAATCCACAGGGAATACAAGGAATGACTGCAACACTAAAATCTCTAAATAAAGGGGGGGAGGTTTGTGATTCAAAAAAAAAGTAAAATAAATACTACACTACTATGCGAGGAAACACTCAATTTTCGAGACAACTTGGGAATTGTGTTTCCCATGGCTCTTTGCTTCAATTACCCTAGACAACTTAACTACAATTGGAGTTTCATATGTAGGACGATGACTTAGGTTCTTCAAACCTCTTTGTGAAGGTGAAGATAGAATTTCACCATGACATGTGGTCAACAACTATGGTGTGCCAACTAACCCTTACCTATTATCCCAGTCAACCTCCCCTTGGTCAGGTTTGGTTAATTAGATGAGAACACATCAATCAAATCATTTCATTTACTTCTCTTTTCCTATTCATCACTACCTTGGTTAGAATTATGATAATAGACGAGGTTTGGTGTTGGCCACCACCAAACAACAATCAAAATAAAGAGAAATAAATAATACATGCAAAACACCAATCATAGAAATGCAATAAATCTTGGTCATCTCAAGTGAACTACCCATGGTTCCCACAACCCTAAGTTGTGCATGCTTAGCTACTCATTGCTAAAGCAAGACCAACAAAAATGCAAAGACAAGACATAATTGAGAGTTTTACCCAAAACAATAAAGAAGGATAGTACCACAAGTTACAAACTACAAACTTTATATATTGAGAATGAATACAATATGGAATTTGCACAAAAGTAGGTTTTCCAAGAGAAAATGAAAATCTATCCTAAAACCCTAAAATATTCTAGAGAATATTCAGAGGTATTGTTTAAGGTTCAAAATTTGGAATCTCTTGCAAATAAAACCCCTAAACCAAAGTATTTATAGTGGTTATACATTTAGCCCTAAATATTACATAGAAAAGAAAGTTTGAAGCTGGTACATCTCGTAGGTACGACTCGTAGGGTGACTTACAAGTTGCAATTAAGGTCTTATATAAGGTGTTTCATATTTAATTTTGGACTCAACTGGTATGACCCACTGGTATGAGTCGTTGCTAGGGCTATGACTCATATGCTCCTCTTATAGCAGCCTCGTGCTTTTGGTCCAAAGTTTTGGCTCTTTCTTTCCTGCTATGATTCCACCTATACGTGTCATATTCAGACCTATGACTCAAAGGGTGGCTTCGTAAGGCTGATCTCTACTTAGTAGATTTCAGATTATTGCTCTTTGTTTCTGGCTATGAGACCACCCTATGACTCATTTCTTAGGCTATGACTCGTAGGTGAGCTTGTATGTTGTGCACTTCAGCAAAATCTGCAATTTTTCTCTAAAATCATGCCAACCTACCTTTTCTGCAATAACAACACAAAAACACATAAAAACCATAAAAAGTCACATTACGAACTCAAAAAATTACTTTTTTTAGGCATCAAATTATTGTATTTTTATAGCAACATCAACACCCTCAACATACAATTGTTGTTTGTCCTCAAGTGATGACTCAATCTAAGCAGATAATGAGAAACACATAGCAGTCATACTAATGGCAAATACATTATTTACTCTAACTGAGGTACTTAACTTTCAGTTTCAGAACAAGATTGCAAGGCTACTAAGCAAAACAAAACACAAAGATGTATCTGGAAATCCACCTATGATAAGCTAAGGAACATCAACCATCTAAAATCACTAGTATAGTCATATTCTAATAAAGTAGTGCAATGCCATCATAGAAAAGAAGTCCCTCTTGCTCACTCAAAAAGCATTTAGAATTCAGGCATTGTGGAAGTATTCTCATGCTTATAAATGAAATTGATGCAAAATGACTAATACCATACACTTGCCCCTGTACTCACTTTCTGGATTGGCAACAAAGTGGATTTGGATCACTTTAACTCTTAACAACTTGTAACATAGGCCCATGGGACTTTGGTATGGCATTTTAGGCAAATACTGACTAAAGGCTATCCTTCAACCATGTTTACTAACACTTTTTACCTTCATAACCTAATCATTTTCACTAAATCCATCCTTATTCTCCTATTTCAAGCTTTCCCTAGGTGCCTTCTTTTTCTTTTCAGTTGTGGCCTATTTTTGAACTTATTTGTGAATTTTTCTCAATTCAAGGCAATTTTCATGTCTTTTCCTCACTCGAATCATGATATTTCACTTGATTTTGTCTTCCCTAACTAACTTATTTATTTTCATTACTTTACCAAACCAAGGGCCACCCTCAACTTAGGCTTTTACCCTGAGGTTAAGTACACAATATCTAATCCCCAAACCAAGGTCACCATTTGTAGCTACCCTCAACTTAGGCTTTTAGCCTCAATCAAGGTTCACATGTTCAAGGATAGACCAGCGCTAATATCAAGGTATTTCATCAAACAAGGTTAATCTGGTAAGGTGTGAAGAAAGAAGGAGTACATGAGAAGCTCAAACATTTGGAAGAAGGCAGTCACTAGCTCATTTGGTTGGTTATTTAGGAAGGAGTGGGCCCACTAATAGAACAAAGGCCTAAGGTCCCTTCAAAATCAACCACATCACCAAACTAGTCTTAGAGCAATAAGCTAATTTCTGAGTCTATACATGATGCATGAATGCAGCAAAATAAGCTCACAATACACATTGCAATGCACACACAATTAAGCATAGACTCACTGGTCATGCTTCAAGCATCAAATTACCTTTAATTATCAGAACAAACATCACAAGATAATCAAAACGCATAATTGCATCAACAACCAACATTCTCAAAAGTTTTGAGACATTATCTACACTATCTAAACATGTCGATTCAACAAAAAATTAAACATCCACAAGAAAAAAAGAAAGACGGCAAGAAAACTTTGGGATCAAAAATAGGGGAAGTTATGGAGTCAAGGCTACTCAAACTTCACCTTAATCCATAACTTCCCACACCCACAAAAATAGAATGCCTTGTCCTCAATGATAAGAAGTGAAAGAAAACAAGTAACAAAAGCATATATATATAAATATATATATATATATATATATATATATATATATATATATATATACAGTAAAAACTAATATTATAGTGACTAACATCAAAACTAAAAAAAAACAATATCCAACATAAAATATTTAAACAAATCCAAACCAAACAAAAACATTTTCCAACACAAGAACAAAGTATAAATAGATAAAAAATAAGGGTTGGGGTCAAAAAGATCAAACATCGTGGTGCTCAAGCATCGGTATCTATCTGGGCAGCAGGGTTCAGGGTCACAACCTCCTTCTTAGCTATCTTGGTCACAGCTCTATGTGAGCTACCGTCTCCATGTGAAGTCTACTACTCCCTCTCTCTCTGTATAGTCTCTTGATGTGCTAACAAAATACAACACATTTGATGGCTAAAACAAGATATTTTGTGAGTTCGTAATGCGACTTTTTATGGGTTTTATGTGTTTTTGTGTTGTTCCGGAAGAAAATTTAAGTTGGCATTATTTTCAAGTAAAATTTGCAGATTTTGCTGAAGCTTAGGACATACAAGTTCACCTACGAGTCGAAGTCTATGCTACGAGTCATAGGATATTATTCTAGCAAGAAACTTAGACCAAAAAATCAGAAATCTGCCAAGTGGAGGTCAGCCTTATGAGGGCACCCTACGAGTCGTAGGTCTCGCTATGACTCATATAGGTGTACTCATAGCAGGAAAAAGAGAGCCTAAGCTTTGGATAAAAAAATGAAGGACTAGACTACGAGAAGCGCATATGAGTCATAGCCAAGCACCGACTCGTACTAGTAGATCATACTAGTTGAATCTAATGCAAAGAACCTAATACGAGACCCCGATAATAACACATAAGTCACCATACAAGTCATACTTGTGAGGCGTACCAACTGCTAGCTGTCTTTTCTGTGTAATTTTTAGGGTTAAACTTCTAACTACTATAAATACTTTAAGTTAGGGTTTTATTGGGAGAGACCAACTTTTAGACATTGAATATCACCTTTGATTACTCTCTCAAAATTTCTTGAGGGTTTTAGCTTAGATTTTATTTTATCTTGCAAAATTCATTTTCGGGGACTACAAATCCCATATTGTATTCATTCTTAATATATCAAGATTGTGGTTTACAACATGTGGTCCTATTATTCTCCATTACTTTGGATAAAACTCTCAACTATCTTGTCTTTGCATTTTTGTTGATTCTGCTATGCCATGAGTAGCTAAGCCCCCACAACTTGGGGTTGTGGAAATCATGGGTAGTTTACTTGAGATGACCTACGTTTATGCATTTTTATGATTGGGGTTTTACATGTATTATCTATTTTCCTTAATTTTAATTGTTTTTTGGTGGTGGCCAACACCAAACCCTACTAACTTAGATTCCAACCAAGGTAGTGTTGAATAGGAAAAGGGAAGTAGATGACAGGATCTAATTGATGTGTTTTCATCTAATCAACCAAACCTGACCAAGGGGAGGTTGACTGTGACAATATGTAATGGTTAGTTGGCACACCATGGTTGTCGACAAAGCGCCATAGTGAAATTCGACCTTCACCTTCACAAGAAGGATGGAAGAACCTAAGTTACCATCCTGAATCTCTAATTGTAATTTTGTTATGTAGGTCAATCAAGTCAACGAACCATGGGAAACACAATTCTGAAGTTGTCCCTAAAATTGAGTGTTTTTCTGCATCGTAGTATAATGTCTATTTATTTTTGTTTTTGAATCACAAAAATCCTCCCCATTTTAGAGATTTTAGTTATAGATACTTGAAATTATTGGTAGTGAAGTATTGCAGTAAAACCCTGTATTACCTATGGATTCGACCTAACCTTCGTTTAGGTTAATTGTTGATGGCTACTACTTTCTTATTGGAGCATGAACATCATAAAACTATATGGTGTAATTGCGGTGGCATACGATCAGGCTTTGAATTAATTTCACTATTAGTTAGTTCAAATGTTAATTTTTAGATTCTCTTGTATTTTACTTTTGTTTTTATTTATGTTGTTTGATTTTAATTGTATGATGTACTGCGTTGTATACCCAACACAAGGAGCCAAGACAGTCCCTTAGCTCAGAATAATTTGGAGATCCATCAACTCTTTAGAAGAATGGCTCAAATGAATGAGGATATCGCGGTTGAGAAAGGATGAATATGAATAATGGTATGGGAAGAGAGGAGGATCCACCACCAAGGGATAACAGGCCACAACTTAGGGACTTCAATGAAAACTCTTATAGATGGTATCAGTATCATTTGAACCCTATGGCCATGGATGTTACCAGTGCTATAGTACTGCCTCCACTACCAGCAAACATAAATTTTTGGTGTCTAGTGGATTACTACAAATGCTCCAAAACTATGGGTTATTCATAGGGATACCTTTAGAGGATCACCATCATCATCTCCATAATATGTTTTTTGTTTGCAAGAGTGTCATGGGGAAACAAAATCTTTCTCTTGATGCCGTTGGTTCACGGGTTTGTCCATTGTCACTGACTGCAAATGCAGCTGTGTGCTTGTCTGAGCTTTCTCTTGGTACAATAACAAGTTGGGCAGAGCTTCGGAGAGTATTTCTTGAAAGATATTTACAAAGAACTAAGAAGTTAAAGCTCAAAGATCAAATAAACAACTTGGAGAAATTATCAGGTGGCTCTATTAACACAACAAGGGAGTGATTTACCAAATGCTTGAGGATGGTCCCTTATCACAAGACTGTTAATGATATCTTAGTTGAGATTTTCTATCGAGCCCTTGACGAGAATAGTCAAGCTTGTGCCCTCACAATCATGGGAGGCATGTTTCTTGCCAACCTTTTGCAATAATAGTCACAAGGATAGAGCAAGTGGTTAGAAACAATAGAGATTGGGGTCAACCTATGTGAGGTGGAATGAAAACTTCTTCTGTGATTAACACCAACAATGAGCAAGCAAAGGTCAATGAAGAGAGCATTGAGAAACTTGCTCAACTTCACATAAATGTGGACTTGGTCTTGAAGCAATACAAAGCAAGTGTCAAAGCAGTCACTCACCAACCTCCTAAGGCTCCCATATAAGAAGATCCATTCTTTGATGAAGATGCTTGTTTAATGAGTAATCAAGAGATGGGTTTTTGTAATAACTCCCAAGGGTCCAACTCGGACTATTGGAGGCAAGGTTTTGAGAATCAAGGTCAGAACTACAACCTTTATGGTGCTTATCGAGACAATAGAGGTGGTTACTATGAAACGGAGAGAGTGCCAAATGCCGAATGGCATAGAATAGAGGGTTCTTGGAAAGGTCCTTATGTGTCATCCCAGAATTGTGATGTCGCTCCAAGTACTTCTAGGCTTGAAGAGAAGTTTGACTAGTTTTTGAAGAGAGCCGACCACCAAGATGAGAAATTGAAGGGAATAAAAGTGGATATTTCATGTATTAACTAAAAAAATAGAGTCTCACTCAGTGGCAATTAAGCAACTAGAACAACAATTTGGGCAAGTTTCTTCGCAATTGAACCAACGCCGAAAGGGCTCCTTACCAAGCAACAAGGTTCAAAATCTTAAGAACTAAAGGCATTGTATGGAAGTGATGACTCAGAGTGGTAAAAGCACTATTGATCCTCCTATGCCAATGGTTAGAGATGGAAGCCACAGAAAGAGGGTAAACGAGAAGACTGAGGCGCACAACACAAACAAGCGACCAAAGAAATATAAAACCTTTCCAAGGCCCCCACCACCATTTCCCTAAACACTTTTGAAGAGAAAAGAGGAAGGTAATTTTAAATAGCTCATGGTGATGCTTAAGATATTGTCAGTGGATATACCCTTAGTTGAGGCTCTTGAGAGGATGATGGTATACACGAAATGGATGAAAGATCTGGTCAACAAGAAGCATAAAGTTAGCTAAGACCTCTCTCAAAATTTTCAACATTGAAGTGCCATCACCACGAGGTCTTTGGTGCAGAAGGGTGAAGATTCGGGTACATTCACCATACCATGCACAGTTGGGGAACTTACATTTGCTAGAGCATAGTGTGATTTAGGAGCCAGCATCAATTTGATGCCTCTTGCCATATTAAGAAAGCTCGGTTTTGGCAACCTTATTCCTACAAAGGTGAAGTTGTTAATGGCAGACATAACAATCAAGAAGCCTATGGGGATACTTTATGATGTGTTGGTCATGGTAGAGAAATATATATTTCCTGCAGATTTTTTTATACATACTGTGAGGTTGATTTTGCAGTTCCGATTATCCTGGGGAGACCCTTCTTAGCCACAGGTAGAGCATTGGTTGATATGGAAAAGAATCTGCTTACCTTCAGGTTTGGTGAAGATGCAGTTATGTTTCAAGTGGGCCAACCAGATAGAAGGAGTTGTGAGTTTCAAGTTGTCTTAATGATTGAAATGAGTGACGATGATGAAGTGTAGATCCTGGTATAGTTGAGGGTGGGAGTTGAACATTTGGCAACTATGTTGATGAATTTCGATGGTGACAACGTTCATGATTATGAGGAAACGGTGAATGTTCTTAGGGTGTCATTTGGGCCTAGATGATAGGTCACGTTAGAGTTAGACCTATGCAATAGGGAAACACCACCAATGAAGCCTTCTGTAGAAGTCCCACTAGAGTTAGAATTAAAGGCACTACCAATATATCTGACATACGCATACTTGGGAGAGAATAGTAAATTGCCTATCACAATTGTAGTTGACTTAAACAAAGCCCAAATAGAAGCCCTCATCTCCATTCTCAAGCAATTCAAAAAGGCCATCGGGTGGATAATTGTATACATCATTGGCATACCTCCTACAATATGCAATCATAAGATTCAACTGGGCAAGGACTACAAACCTAGCATCGAGCATCAAAGAAGGTTGAACCCCCCAGTGCAAGAGGTTATGCAGAAAGAAATCATCAAGTGGTTAGACGCAGGAGTAACTACCCAATCGGCGATAGTGAATGGGTTAGTCCAGTGCAGTGTGTTCCAACAAGGGAGGTATCACAATAGTGCGTAATGCTAAGAATGAGTTGATTCCTACGAGACCGGTCACTGGGTCGAGAGTATGTATAGATTACAGGAAACTCAATGCTTCTACCAAGAAAGATCATTTCCCTATACCTTTTATGGATCAAATACTTGATAAACTGGTAGAAAAGGGATAATATTGTGTCCTTGATGGATATTCCAAGTATAATCAAATCCTAATTGCACTCGAGGATCAAGAGAAGACAACTTTCACATGCCCATATGGTACCTTTGCATTTAAGAGAATGCTTTTTGGATTATTTAATGCTCCAGCCACGTTTCAAAGATGTATGATGTCTATTTTCTCGGATGTGGTAGAAAAAACTATTAAGTTGTTCATAGATTATATTACTGTTGTTGGCCAGTCTTTTGAAGAATGCTTGTTACATTCGCGTGCTATGTTAGAGAGGTGTGGTAAGAGTCATTTGGTGCTGAACTGGGATAAATGTCATTTTATGGTCAAAGGTCACATAATTTTAGGCAAGGGAATTGAGGTGGATAAACCAAAAATTAAGGTTATTGAGAAACTGCCACCACTAATTTCAGTGAAAGGTATCAGGCGCTTTCTAGGCCACGCAGGATTCTAATGTTGCTTTATAAAAGACTTCTCCGAGCTTTTGCAACCCTTGTGTAAGTTGTTAGAGAAAGATACCAAGTTTGTATTTGATGTTGCATGCATGCAAGCCTTCGAAGAGTTGAAGAAAAGGTTGACTTTGGCACCCATTATTGTAGATCTAGATTGGTCACAACCATTTGAACTAATGTGTGATACAAATGGGGTTGCACTAGGTGTTGTGTTGGGACAATGAAGGGAGAGAATTCTGCATACAATCTATTATGCTAGATAAGAACTAACTATGGCCTAGAAAAATTATATAGTAACTGAACAAGAATTGCTTTCCTTAATCTTTGTCTTTGAAAAATTCTATTCCTACTTGTTGGGAGTTAAGGTTAATGTACACACAAACCATGCAGCGCTAAAGTATCTGATGGCTAAAAAGGATTCAAAACCAAGACTGATCAGATAGGTACTCCTCTTGGAAGAATTCAATTATTATGTTATCCACAG
The DNA here is from genome assembly GCA_025774065.1 of Solanum ossicruentum. Classification (NCBI taxonomy): domain Eukaryota; kingdom Viridiplantae; phylum Streptophyta; class Magnoliopsida; order Solanales; family Solanaceae; genus Solanum; species Solanum ossicruentum. The sequence continues at coordinate 64,127 of JAOTQR010020715.1, forward strand.
AAAGGGGTCAGAAAATTAGGTAGCCGATCACCTTTTTAGATTAGAAGATGAAGCTATGGTGAAGTTTCATGATGGACTTGACATAGATGATACATTCCTCGATGAGAGAGTTTTGCCAGCCTCATATGATCTTATACCTTTGTTTGCTGACATTGCCAACTACTTGGTGAATAATATAGTGCCTCCTTATCTGAACACCCATCAACATCTCAAGTTTATTCACGACATAAAGAAGTTCTTCTGTGATGACCCATACTTATTTAATATTTGTGTGGATGGGATCATCCGCAGATGTGTTCCATATGTGGAAATAATGATTATTCTTAAAGCATGCGACTCTTGATTGATGGGTGGTCATCACAATGGAGCTAGAACTGCTTACAAGGTGTTACAATGTGGCTACTATTGGTTGTCTATACATCATGATGCCTATAATTATGTCAATTCGTATGTTAGATGTCTATGAAAGGGAGGGGTCTCGTGAAGCCATGAACTTCCTCCAAATCTCATTTTGGTAATAGAACTATTCGACGTTTATGGCATTAACTTTATGGGACCCCTTTTTAGCTTTCATGGTAATAAGTACATTCTAGTTGCAGTTGATTATGTCACTAAATAGTTAGAGGCCATAGGTCTACCGAATAATGAAGGTAAGAGTTTTACCGGGTTTCTCCGAAGAAACATTTTTTCCAAGTTTGGTACACTTTGGCAATTATCAGTGATGGAGGATATCATTTTTACAACTGACTATTCAAAGCTCTCCTTGAAAGATACGGTGTGAAGCACCGAGTGGCAACCTCATACCATCCCCAAACAAGTGGGAAGTAGAACCATCAAATAGGAAAATAAAGCAAATACTATCCAAAGTGGTGAATGTATATCGCACCAATTGGCCAAGAAAGTTGGATGATGTTTTATGGGCCCACCGCAAAAATTTCAAAACTCCAATTGGAATGTCTCTTTATCAATTAGTGTTTGGGAAAGATTGTCACTTACTAGTTGAATTTGAGCACAAGGAAGTATGGGCACTAAAAAAGCTAAATCTGGATTGGAATAAAGCAATAACATCTATATTATATATGTAAATAAGCTTGACGAGTTTCGTTGCGAGCATATGAGAGCTCCGCCTTGTAAAAGCAACAAATGAAAGTTTAGCATGATTGTAGAATTGAAAATCAATCATTTGATCCTGGGGACATGATATTGTTTTGCAACTCTAGGTTGAGGTGGTTTCCTGGGAAACTAAGATCCAAGTAGATAGGGACCTTCAGAGTCATATGTGTTTTTGGTTATGGAGCCATTGAGTTAGAAAGAAGGGATGGTAAAACTTTCAAAGTAAATGGTCAGAGGGTTAAATTGTACATTGGTGACATGGAGAAAATCAAGGCAGTGGAAACTAGGACCTTGAAGCGACATAAGCACAAAAGCTTCCTGTCATACCGTCGTAATATATTAGGCGCTCCCTGGGAGGCAACTTAATATATGCCCCTTGTACTTCTTCTTCGTGTTTCTACATTGAGGATAAAATATTATATTTTTTGTGTGGTGTGGGACGTTATGGATTAACGTGAAGTCTGAGTAGCCTCTAGTCCATAACTTCCCCTATTTTTTATCGCAAGGTTTTCTTGACGTGTTTGTTTTTCCTTATGGATGTTTATTTTCCTGTTGAACTGTATATTTTAGGTACTGTACATAGTTTATAGATATGTAGTAGTATTATCTGTTGGCATATACATGAGTCTTTAAATGCTTTTTAAATGATTAGAAAAATTGGGTGCCCTCAATATTTTTAAGATTGTGATTATTGATGCATTAATGCATTTTGAGTATCTGGCAATGTTTGTTCTGATAATGTGAAGGTAAGTTGAGGCTGGAAGCAAGACCTGTGAGTCTATACTTAATTGTATGTCTAAAATTCCATGTGTTATGAGCTTAGTTTTCTGCATTCATGATCATATATGGACTCAGAACATGCCTTGTTACTCTAAATTTGTTTGGTGATGTGGTTGATTTAGAAAGGATCTTATGCCTTTGTTCTTTTAGTGAACCCACTTTTAGCCTAAATGGCCTACCAAATGAGTTATTGAATCCCTTGTTCCAAAATTTCGAGCTTCTTATGTACTCATTCTTTCTTGACACCTTACTAGATTAACCTTGTTTAATGGAATACCTTGATATTGGCCCAGGACTATCCTTGAACAAGTGAACCTTGATTGAGGCTAAAGGCCTAAGTTGAGGGTGACTACAATGGGTGGCCCTGGTTTGAGGCATAGATATTATGTACTTCACCTCACTAAAAGCCTATGTTGAGGGTGGCCTTTATTGTGGTAAAGTAACAAAAATAAGGTGGTTAACTAGGAAAGAAGGAAAGAAATTAAAAATCATGAGCCGGGTAAAGAAAAAGAAAATAAGTGTCTTGAGTTGAAAAGAATGGCACAAAAAGAGATCAAGATTGAGGCACAGCTAAAAAAGAGAAAGAAAGCACCCGGGGAAAGTTTGAAACAGGAGAATAAGGGTGTATTTAGTGAAAATTGTTGGGTTATAAAGTTAAATATTTTGGTAAACATGGTTCAAGGATAGCTTTTAGTGACTACTTGCCTAAAATGCCATACCAAAGTCCCCTGAACCTATGTTACAATCTTTTAAGTCCTGAAATGATCCAAATCCACTTTGTAACCAAGCCAGAAGATTAGTATAAAGGCAAACCTATGGTGTTAGTTATTTTACATGAACTTCATTTGTGAGAGTTAGAATGCTTTCTCAATCCCTAAATTCTAAATGCTTTTTGAGTGAGTAAGAGAGACTTTTTTTCTGTGAGGGAATTTGCCCTACTTGATTAGCATATGGCTATACCAGTGATTTTGGATGGTTGATGCTCCTTAGCTTATCATAGTTGGCTTGCCCGATTCATTATCATTTTGTTGTGCTTAGTAGCTTTTTGATTGGATTTTGAAAATGATAGTTTGGTAGCTGGATTAGAGTGAATGATGTATATTCCATTGGTATAACAACAATGTATTTCATACTATTTGCATAGATTGAGTCGTTGCTTTAGGAAAAGCAACAATTCTAAGTTGAGGATGTTGATGTGTTGTCAAAATACAACACATTTGATGCCTAAAACAAGGAATTTGGGAGTTCTCAATGTTACTTTTTATGGGTTTTAGGTATTTTTTTTGTTCTTTCATAAACGTTAGGTTGGCATGATTTTTGAGGAAAACTGCAGATTTTACTAAAGCATAGGATATACGAGTTCACCTACAAGTTGTAGCCCAAGCTGTGAGTCGTAGTGTGTTATCATAGCAAGAAACATAGACCTAAAAATCAAAAATCTGTCAAAGTGAGGTCAACCTTACGAGGCCACCCTATGAGTCTGAGGTCTCGCTGCAATTCGTATACGTGTACTCGTAGAAGGAAATAGAGAGCCCAATCTTTGGATAAAAAATTGCATTCCTAGCGAGAAGAGCATATGAGTGGTAGCCCAAGCAGCGACTCATACCAATGGGTCATACTAGTTAAGTCAAAGATGTTAAGAACCTAATACGAGACCTCGATTACGGCTCATAGGTCACACTACGAGTCGTACCTGTGAGGTGTACCAGCTGCTAGCTGTCTTTTTGTGTAATTTTTAGGGTTAAACTTCTAATTACTATAAATACTTTAGGTTAGGGTTTTATTGAGAGAAACTAGCTTTTAGACATTGAATATAGCTTTTGATTATTCTCTTAAGATTTCTTGAGGGTTTTAGATTAGATCTTATTTTCTCTTGGAAAACCCATTTTTTGGGAGTGCAAATCCCATATTGTTTTCATCCTCAATAAATCAAGCTTGTGGTTTGCAACTTGTCATGCTATTATTCTCAATTTCTTTGGATAAAACTCTTAACTATGTCTTTTCTTTACATTTTTATTGGTTTTGCCTTAGCCATGAGTAGCTAAGCACCCACAACTTGGGGTTGTGGAAACCATGGGTAGTTGTATTGAGATAACCTAGGTTTGTGCATTTCTGTAATTAGGGTTTTGTATGTATTGTCTATTTCCCTTCATTCTAATAGTTGTTTGGTGATGGCAAACACCAAAACCCACCTATTATCACAATCCCGACCAAGGTAGTGACGAATAGTAAAATGGAAGTATATGATAGTATATGGTTGATGTGTTCTCGTCTAATCAACCAAACCTGACCAATAAGAGGTTGACTGGGACAATAGGTAATGGCTAGTTGGCATGCAATGGTTTCAGACCAAGCACTATGGTGGAATTCGACCTTCACATTCACAAGAGGGCTGGACGAACCCAAGTTATCATCCTTCATGTGAAGCTCTAGTTGTAATTATGTTATCTAGGTTAATCGAATTAATGAACCATATGGAACATAATTTCCAAGTCATCCCTAAAATTGAGTGTTTTCTTGCATAGTAATATAGTGTTTATTTATTTTTGTTCTCGAATCACAAAAATCCTCCCTTTTAGAGATTTTAGTTATAGATTCTTGAAATGATTTGCAGTAAAGTCTTCCGGTCAAACCTTGTATACCTTGTGGATTGGACCCTAACTTTATGTAAGGTTAATTGGTGACAATGACTTCTTTGTTATTAGAGCATGAACATCATCACCACCATTGGTATCAACTCCTGCACCACCTCCTCTGACATCGGCTCCTCCTCCGGTGCTCCAGGGTCATTAGGCTAAGGCCTTTTCTAGCTCAACTCTAGGTCATCTATCTCAAAGGGTTTCTTCCTGTAGGCATGCGGGTATTCAGTTAACGAGTCAAACACATTATCACCCGCTAGTGCCACCTGTAGGACTGCAACATGGGCTGCTAACTTCTGCAATTAGTTGTCCTTAAAATTGGCCAACTCCTATGTCACTATGCTTGTGTCATGTAACACCCCACACTTGGATAGGAATACCTCCATAATCATAATTTCCTTATATCTCAAATCGGGGATATTTAAACACCCCTCCATGTATCTCAAAAAGACCCTATGATGCATTTTTTTAATACCTCAAAATTCATGGTGAATTTTACAAATCTAGCTGCATATTATTGTTAAGAGGGAATAATTGTGTGGGGGGTCAAGTACCTACAAGGTAAACTTTGTCCATGCCAAGAAAAATAATTTTTGGTGAATGTTTGCAAAAACAGTAGTTGTCTACGATGGGTCTGCGACATGGATCTGACACAGACTAGTTCAAAAAGTTTTGAAGTTTGCTCTTTTTCACTCCAGGACAATTGTGTAATAAAACTATACCGATATACACAGAAATCCCCCATAGTTTAGCCATTTTGTGCCCTATAAACTAACAATAAACCTCTAAAAATCCACTCTAATTTTCATCAAATTCTCCATCCATTCTCAAGTTTCAAGAAGTCTTGTTGAAATTCAAGGAAACCAAGTAAAGCCCTAAGTCCTCCTCAAGACTCAAGAGTCCCAATACTCATTCGGATCTAAGGATTTCATTCAAGCTTCAAGCCTCTATTAAAATCTTCTTTAAGAAACCCTCCAAATTCAAGGTATGTAAATTTTACCCATTGGGTTTTTCCACATATGGTGCCCTAATCTCCTTTTTTTCACTCAATTTTCATGACTTCAAGTTAATTTTACAAATGGTTTTATTATTATGAACATGTCTATGAACTATGTTAAAGCTATGTAATGTTGTGATTGTTTTGCTATGTTTTGAGTTATAAATCTCCGCCAATTGTAAGATTTGATGAGGGCTTTTGATATATTGCTTAAGGGTCTTGCAAGGTGTTAACTAATGGTTTTACAATGAATTTTCTTACATGATTTTATCTCTAAGTTGTATTGATTTATACTAGCATTACACACCCGCCAAGTGTTTGATAAAAATATCCGGATGTGGTTTCCTACGGAGTTAAAGGTCCAAAGCATGAGATATGATGTGAATGACTATATGATGATATATAAAGTTTTGCGTTAGACAATATTTAATCCAAGGGGACAAGAGCCCGGGTAACCACATGGGGGGTATATATTCATCAATCCTGTGAGGGGTTTATACTTCGTCACCATGTTGGTAAGGTGTGGTTACCATTAACCATATGAGGTGTTTATACCACATAACCACCAAGTGTTTCATACCATGAATAGCTAGATTGATCTCTTCTTCACATGTGATATCCTATATAAGCATGTGTTACGTAAGCATGTTTTACTTATGCATTGGTCTATACATGCCATATTGTTATATTATGTCCATGGCCTATTGTTACGCATTTTAACTATAATGCCTAATTCTTGTTGCCTTGGATACTATGTACTTAGTACATTGAAACGTAGTAACGCATAATCTTGCCTACATGATATCAGCATGTAGGGATCGAAGCCCAAGTTGATCATCCTTCTCCTACACATGGCTAGTTTTGTACTACTCAAGCTAGTTGGTGAGTCCTCCACTTCGGGGACCTTAGTATATGTTTCTCTTATTATGTATTAATTCTCTTCTTTTACTTTTTGTTTAGACTATGAGGGTGAGCCCGGTTGCTTTATCTTGGCCCCCACTCTCATCTATATAGTAGAGGTGTTGTTGGACATGCTATGTATGAATGATATGAGCCTTGACACTTTGTCACTTGATTATGATGTTGTGCAGCTTTCCTCTTAGTCCTACAGCCCCTATTTCTACTCTTTTACGTCATTTAAATGGGTCCATGACCAATGATGTGTAATGATAAGTTAAAAGGTTTGTTTGGGGACCGTTAGGGCCCCCCATTCATAGTGTCACGTCTAGGCCCTATTTTGGGTCATGACAAACATGGTATCAGAGCACTCGGTTGATAGATCCTTGGAGTCCAACATACAACATCGATTAGAGTCTTATTCATGATTGTGTTGTGCACTACAATTATGAGTAGGAGGATGTGAGGCATTCGATAATATGTTCCACGTCTTCATGATCCATTTCATGCGATAGAGTTAGATCCCCTAGGGTTTATTGCTAACCACTAACTGTTAAATTCCATGTTATGTCTCAATCCACTCAGGATAGTGATATGATGAATGCGGAGATTTGTGATGCTCTGTGGAAAGTAGTCAAAGCAGCAGTGAAATTGGCAACTCAACTCGAACAACAACTGGGTGCTTCAAGGACGGTAAATGATAAGAGGAGAGATAGTGAGGCCAAGAGGGCCCATATTGAAGGAAAGTTCCAAAGTCTCACTGATAGGGGTGATGCTATGTGTTTAATATGTGATAAGGCTCATAAGGCCCATGTTTTAAGGGCACTAATGCTTGTTTTGATTGCGGCAAAGTGGGACATAAGTGGAGGGATTGTCCTCAGAAACGCAATAAAAGTAAGGAAGGTGATGAAGGGATGCCTCATCTTAGATGCCCAAAATGTAGAAAAACCCATGGTGGTGCATGTTGGAGGAACATGGGTGCATGCCTTGGGTGTGGTAGGATAGGCCACAAAATTCTAGTTGGCCCATATGGTCGACCTTAGTGGTCATGATGGTCAAGTGACTCAAGGAGGGATGAAATGCACGATGATATTACTGATAAGTTGAAGATTTCTTGGCTTTATTATGCATGTATTGTTAGGCCTGGTGTGCCACTATTTGTTCTCTATTCTTTTAGTAGCTAGAGGGGCTTCTTGTGTGACCAAGATGTTGTGTGGATCTTTGGTATCTATTCTTTTGTTGGGTGTATTGTTGCTTGGAGGTTTAGAGTTATTGATCTAGGTTTGTATTGCTTTAGGCCTTGCTTTGTGGCTTGTTGGAGTTGGCATGGTGGATTTTGCTGTCATTACGGGAATGGAAGGGTTGCACAAGTGTTGTGTCTTTATAAGTAGTAGGATCCATAGAGTTAGGTCCCGATTATCTAATGAACACATCATGAAGTTTGAGGTTGTCAAGTGGTAGCAAAAGAGGCAGGTCCATTTCTTGTCTTAGGTTACAATTTATTCTCTAAGGGTTGCATTTGTTATCTTATAAGAAATAGAGGCATTGAACCTAAGTTATTTTGTCTATAGAATTTTTTATGGTGGTAGATGAGGCTTTGAATGTCCTTCCGATATTTTGAATTTTGGGGTAGTGTCCTTTAATTTTACTAATACACCAGCTGTGCCTATAAGTCTCATGAGTAAGACCTTTAGTCCCTACTCTAATAGGTTATAGTGATTTTGTTGATGATAATATGGTTCATTCCCTAATGAGGTAGTGCATGTGAATCATTTGAGGGTAGTACTATAAGTTCAAGGAAAAAGGTTGGGTGCTAGTTGGAATAATGGGAATTTTGGTGGTAAAAGGTTGCCTTCCTAGATTGTGCGGTGTCGAGTGATGGTATTACGGTAGACCCTAGTAAGATAAAGGTGATTAGGTGTTGGTCTAGACTTTGACTTCCTTGGGTATTAGGAGCCTCTTAGGTTTAGTGGGCTATTACCGGAGATTGTGAGTAGGTTCTCTTCTATTGTTGCTCCTATGACTTAGTTGACCCTAAGTAAGGCCATGTTGTTACCGATGTTTTGATTAGGGTGATTTGATTGGTCCAGGAGTTTCTACTTCTTGTGTTATTCGTTGGTGCTAGTAGGATTCATGCGTATGTTAGTTGATCGTTGATCCTTTCCAAACAAAGAGACCCAAAATTATTTTCAAGAAAACCTACATGGATTTTACTTATTTTAATTTTGGATTTGAATATTATTATTCATAAAATTCTATTGATGCATGGGTAGTGTTTATTTGATGATTTTTATGTGATTTAAACTGTTATATGAGGATTTACTTTGGGTCTGTTGATTTGCTATCAAAATACAACATATGTTGTGCCTAAAACAAGGGATTTTGTGAGTTCTTAATGCGACTTTTAGTGTTTTGATGTGTTTTTGTGTTAATCTTGCAAAAAAGTTAGGTTGACATGATTTTGAAGAAAAGTTGTAGATTTTGCTGAAGCATAGGCCATACGAGCCTACCTACGAGTTGTAGGTTGTGTTGTTGCAAGAATCAGAGACCAAGAATTCAGAAATCTGCCAAGTGAATGTCACCCATATGAGACCAGGCTACGAGTTGTAAGACACTCTAAGACTCGTATAGGTGGACTCATAGAGAGAATCAGAGAGCAAAAATATTGGAACAAAAATAGAAGACCAACCCTACGAAACAAATATACGAGTCCTAGCCCATGCAATGACTCATACTTATAGGTCGTACTAGTTCAGTCCAAGATTCCACGAACTTGATACGAGACCTCGACTACGACTCATAGGTCATCCTACGAGTCGTAACTGCGAGACTTATTAGCTGCTAGTTGTCTTTATGTGTAAATTCTATGTTTACTTTGTAAATACTATATATAGCTTAAGTTACGTTTTTGAGAAGAGTTTGACAAGTAGACATTTGGACAATTACATTTTGAATTTTTTCTTTGGTTTTTAGGGTAGACAATTGTTCTCTCTTGGAAAACTCATTTTGGGGATTGCAAATCTTGCCTTGTACTCATTGTTGATTAATCAAGCTTGTGGGTTTGCAACTTGTGGTGTCTATCTCCTTCATTGTTGTTGGTGAAACTATCAACTATGTCTATTATATGCATTCTTCTATGTTTTGCTTTAGCCATGAGTAGCTAAGCACCTATAACTTGGGGTTGTGGGAAGTTTGGGTAGTTGACTTGAAATAACCTAGTTTTCTTGTATTTCTATGATTGGTGTTTTGCATGTATTATCTATTTCCCTTCATTTTTATTATTTTTTGGTGATGGCCAACATAAAAACTTACCTACTACTACTATCCCGACCAAGGTAGTGACAAATTGGAAAAGGGAAGTAGATGACAAAATTTGATTGATATGTTTTCGTCTAATCAACCAAACCTGACAAAGGGGATGTTGACTAGGACTATTTGTAATGGTTAGTTGTCACGCCATGGTGGCCGACCAAGCGCAATGGTAAAATTTGACCTTCACCTTTACAAAAGGGCTAGAAAAACCTAAGTTACCATCCTACATGTAACTCACCAATGATAGTTTTGTGTCTAGGGTAATTAAGTCGACGAACCATGGGGAACACAATTCCCAAGTTGTTTCCAAAATTGAATACTTCCTTGAATTTTAGTTAATGTTTGTTTTAATTTGTTTTCGAATCACAAAAACCCCTGATTTAGAGATTGTAGTCATAAATACTAAAAATGATTAGTAGTAAAGTCTTGTAATCAAGCCTTGTATTCCGTGGGGATTCGACCCTAACCTTGGTTAGGTTAATTACTAATTGCGATCACTTTCTTATTGGAGCATGACGATCATAAAAAATTATGGCACCATTGCCTAGGAATATGACTAGGTTTTGATTTGATTTCACTATTAATTAGTTCTAGTGTTAGTTTTTAGAGTCTCTAGAACTTTACTTTTGTTTTTGTTTTTGTTATTTGATTTCTTTTGCAGGGTGTACTAGGTAGTATGCCCAGCCTAAGGAGCCAAGGCAATCCCTTAGCTCCACTAAATTTGGAGATCTATCAACTACCAAGAAGGATGGATCAAGTGAATGATGACATTGAGGATGAGGAGGATATGTATACGATGAGGATATGGATAGAGAAGAGAATCCACCACAAAGGGGTAATAGGCAACCAATCAGGGACTTCAATGAAAATACTTATGGATGGAATCACTATCGATTGAACCCTATGGCTATGGATGTTACCAGTGCTATAGAACTGCCTCATTTATCGACAGATACTCATTTCACGATATTGAGTGGATTGCTCCAAATGCATAAAAATCACAGTCTATTGAAAGGGCTACCTTCAAAGGATCCCCATTGTCGTCCTCAGAATGTTGTGTTTGTGTGTAAAAGTTTCATGGAGACACAAAACCTTTCTCTTGATGCTATTGAGTTAAGAGTATTTCCACTATCCTTGACTGGCAATGCAACTGTATAGTTATCTGAGCTTCCTCTGGGCACTATCACAAGTTTGGGTGAACTTCAAGGGTTATTCCTTGACATTATACTTCCCAAGATCAAAGAAGTTGAAGCTCAAAGACCAAATCAACAACTTTGAGCAATTTCTAGATGATTCTATGAGAACAACATGGGAGAGGTTTACCAAATGGTTGAGGATGGTTCTCAAGAACAAGATTGTTGATGATGCCTTGGTTGAGATTTGCCATAGGGCACTTGAAGAGAATAGTCAAGCTTGCACCGATACATTCATGGGAGGCATGTTTCTAGACCAACCTTTTGCATTGATAATCGCCAAAATGGAACAAATGGCCAAAACAAACAGAGCATAGGGCAAAAAGAGCGAGGTGTGATTAAACCTTCTTGTGCGTACAGTACCAACAATGAGCAAGAAGAGGTGAGTGAAGAGATCAAGGAGCAACTTGCTCAACTTCACATAAGCATGGACTTAGTCTTGAAGCAAAACCAAGCAAGCGTCCATGCAGTCACTCACCACCCTCCAAAGGCTCCTACCTATGATGATCCATTCTTTGATGAGAATGCATGTTTTGTAAGTAACCAAGCGGCGGTTTTCTGTAACAACCCCCAAGGGTCCAATCCGAACTATTGGAGGCAAGGTTCTGGCAATCAAGGTCGAAACTTTAACTGTGATGGGATGTATAGAGACAACCATGGTGGACACTATGAGAGAGAGAGAGTGCCACACGCAGATAGGGGGAGAAGAGAGGGCTATAAGAATGGTCTTGATGTGCCACCACACAATCGTGATGGCGGATCAAGTAACTCCAGCAGAGAAAATAAGTTCGAAAAATTGTTGAAGTGAGCAGACCATCAAGATGAGACTTTAAAGTGGATGAAAGAAGATCTCTCAAGTATTAATCAAAAGATAGAGTCTCAATCGATGGCAATCAAGCAACTTGAGCAACAATGTGGAGAAGTTTCTTCACAATTGAATCCGCACCAAAAGGGAACCTTACCAAGCAATACAGTTCAAAACCTAAAGAATGAAGTGCATTGCATGGCGGTGATTACAAGGAGTGGAAAGAGGACCATAGGTCCCCCTATGTTTTTAATTGTTAATGAAGTTGAGGAGAAGGGCCTTGGTGGTGATATTTTGGTTGAGGGAGAAAATCCAAAGGGTGTTGGGTTGCAAGAAGAAGATATAAGCGAGCATGACAAAGTGAAATCCATCCCAAAGCCTCCTCCGCCTTTCCCTCAAAGGCTTAAGAAGAAGGAAGAGGAGAGAAATTTCAAACACTTCATATCGATATTGAAGAAACTCTCCATCAACATTCCTCTTCTAGAAGCTTTGGGGAAAATGCCCAGGTATGCTAAATATATGAAGGACTTAGTCACCAAGAAACACACTTTGACCCAAGAGTTATCGCAAGATCACCAACAATTTAGTACGATTATAATTAAATGCCTTGCTCAAAAGCGAGAGAATCCTGGTGCAATCACCATTCCTTTTGATGTATACAAAAAGCTAGCATCAATTTAATGAATCTTGCTATTTTTAAAAAGCTTGGCCTTGATACTCCTACCCCGACAAGAATGAGGTTGCTTATGGAACATCAAACCATTAAAAATCCAGAGGGAATCCTTTTGGATGTGCTTGTAAAGTGGATAAAATCGTCTTTTCGGTAGATTTTGTGATCCTTGATTGCGAAGTTGATTTTAAGGTGCCTACCATTTTGGTGAGACCATTTCTGGCCACTGGGAGAGCACTAGTGGATATGAATTCAGGTCAGCTATGGTTCAAGATTAATGATGTAGAAACTGTGTTCGATATTCGCCAAACCCATGAAATATCCAGATAAGTGCAAGAGTGAGGTGTGGATCCTCAATGATAGTTGACGAAGGAAGATGACAAAGACGAGCCATGACGTTAAACGAGGTGCTTCTTGGGAGACATCCTAAGCATTTTGATAATTGTTTGTTTGTTCGAGACTTAGGGTGCTAGAGTAGTTGTTCATTTTAAATTGAAAGACATTGATGCAGTTGTAATATCTTGGGAATTGTTATGATTTGAGATTTTGTTTGTACGTGTGAATTGAAGAACTGAAGATCTGAAAAATGACACTTAGACCAGCCTCTGCGATCAGGACTACGAGTCATAGTTCTCACTACGACTTCTAGTCTTGCATCATAGAGGGAATAAGTGAGTATCAAAAATTGATAAATACACTACGAGCCGACCTTACGACTTGTCAGACACACTATGAGTCATAAGTAGGGTTTGTAGTGCCCAGGTAAGATTCCTAAATTTTTATAAGTGTTGGGGATGATACAAGACTGGGACCTATGAGTCGTAGGATGGCCTATGACTCATAGTAGAGGTCTCGTAGCCCCGATCTGCAGGATTTTTAAGGCCTACCTAGTTTCATTTGAAAGGGGGTCAAAATAATATTTGACCCCCCAAATTCATTTTCAAACCTTAAGAGGTGACGAAAAAATCTTCCCCCATCATCCACGTTATTCTTTCGACTAAAATCCCTGCTACCCATGTCATTTTCTGATTAAAATTCTAGCAAAGTTATTGTTATTTAGGGTTTCGGTGAGTTTTCTTTGCTTTGGTTCACTTCTCCAATAGATTGGTAAGCTCTTTCATTATATTTCAGAATCTTTGGTTATGAGTTTGTTTTCTATATAAGTATATGTTTGGTTTGATCATGTTTAATCATGCCATTCAGTGATTATAGAGCTAGACATATAATCTAGGATTTTTATGCTTTAAAGAGTTGGGTTATGAATCAAACATTGTTGAAATTCTTGACTGGGTGATTGTGAATGTGAAGTTTGTGATCTAAGTTATGTAATATGTGATTGTTGCCCTCTCATGGTCTAAATGGTTGTCGGAGTTGGAATTCAGAAAGTGTAAGTGTGATGCCTATGATTTAGCATGTGGGATTTGATCGAATTGTTATGTATAAAAATTGCATCTGTTAGAGTGTTTTATGGTTGTCAAGTGTTAGTTTTCAAAGTATTATCATTTTTCAGTGTGCTTGACTTAATGGAGAATTAGTTTCAACTCTTGCGGACGATGGTTGTTTTGAACGTCTAATACTGGGACGGAATTGATTATGTGCTATGTGGCTTTGTATTGCTCTTATGTGCCAAATTGGAGTTGAATTGTGTGGTTGATTTGTGCTTTCCGTTGGGAAAAAGTTAGGCATTATGGGTGACTTTTGTGCTCAGCTACAAGGCATTCCTACGACTTATAAGTGCCTATAGGAGTCGTAGTGGCCCATCATAGCAAGCATCAGTCACCTGTAATTCCTTCATGTTTCTCATACGAGACCAACATATGACTCATAATGTCTGCTATGATTAGTAGTGAGGGTCTCATAAGCTTTGCTATGTTTTGAAAATGTTTTTGGAAATAGGTACGAGACCAAGACTACGACTCGTAGGTCACCCTACGAGTCATAACTGCACTCGTACCATCAAATCTGCAGTTGCATCAGTACTTGCTCTAATTTTAGTTAGTTTTTATCAGTTGTTCTTTGTTGTGTGTTTAATTACATAAAAACTCTTCATGCTCACATGGGTCATTAGTTGGTTCGCATATACCATACCTCCAAAGGACAAGAAGGCTATCCAAACATTCAGGCGAAGATTAGTAGATGAGTCTTCTAAGACCAAGAGATCCGAGGGATCGGTAGAGGTGAATAGGGTAAGAATAAACCCTCCGGAAAATGTACCTCAAACCTAGGTAAGCTGAGCTCGGGAGCCTATGGAAGTGAGAAGTACCTTTTAGTCTAAAGAGGATGTACAAGTGGTTGAGAAGAATGGTATGGCTAGTAGCTCACCGCAGATGCCTCCCTCACACTCGTGTTCAGAGTCAAAGTTAGAGAGTATTTCTCAGCAGGAGAAGGTCCAGTCCCATCCCCTAGTAGACCGAAGATGGTGCATCCCTAGGATGAATGAAATATATGGCTAAGGGTTGGAGCCTAAGGGGCAAGGCAAGCTGGTTCGCAAATTTCATGAGGAGTCCCGACTAAATGCCTCAGGCTTAGATAGAGTCCGCGGATTGGATGCTTGGTTAGATGAGCACAAACTATGATGGACCACACAACAGTTGGGCGAATAAGCCCCTTACATAGTCTGTGAGTTCTATGTGGTGTACCTTGCTACACTTCGTCGGGGGTTGCCAAATAATAAAAGAACAATTGAGCAACCGAGGCCACAGGTGATGACAGTTTGAGGGAGGAGAGTTGACATCTCGGAGGAGATCATCCGACAAGTGTAATTTGGGCCTACTTATACAGCCCCTTAGTCGACCCTGAAGTACGATAGCCATACTGAGAAGATGAGGATGTAGAGCATTTATGGTGGATTGCTAGCCAGAGTTGTGAGGAGGGTATTGAGCCGACGTGGGTCACAAACCGTGGAGATCTTATAGTAAAAGCCCACCTCTCATTCCAGGCCAAGTTTTCGTGGTCCATTATCTATTGGCGTATTAGGCTAATTATTACGGATAATGTGATTACCCTTGAGAGAACAGTATTATTGGGTAGCCTTCTAGCTGGGTATACTATAGATTGGGCCCGCATCATTTCGGATCAGGTTTACAAGGCTGCAACTCAAATGAGCACCTCACTACCATTTCCAGTTGTGATTTATCGAATATGTAGTGCAATAGGTGTTCCGATTGACCCTCATCCGGACCCTCATGTAGAGGCATACGCACTATGGGTCCTAGCCTGATAAAGGCTGATCAGAACCCGGTGGCCTTACTATGAGAAGCTCTTCCAATTATCCCAGAGCTATTTATGATTGAGCATTAGGTTCTAGGTTCACCTCCAGCTCCTAGGGGACTACAACGGCTGCTACAAAGCTTACACTAGCGGTCGATATTGAGTCTACATCATCCTCCAGCACTCCAGCACTCCAGCACCAGTAGCAGCTACTTTACAGGTTGACCTTCTTTTCTCTTCTACTGCTTTTCAAGACTTAGTACGCAGGGTGGCTATAGTTGAGGGCAAGCTTCGTGAGTTGTCAATACGGAATTGGCCTTTGATTAATTAGACCGTCCAGGACCCCAAATGGAGGACTAGAGCACTTGCCCAAGATTTAGTTGATGAGAGAGTTTGAGCGGTAGATGCCTGGGTCAATGCTTTTGGGACTAAAGTCAACAGAAGGCTCAAGGGAGCTAAGCGTGCCGATGCGAGTGTGGTGACTGAGGAGTTGGCCAAGTTTGAGGCCGACTTACTACAAATATTGGAAGCCTCCATTCTATCCCCAAAGGTTGTACCGGTAGGTGATGAGCCATTTGATTGGCTAATCGACCATCCAGATACCAATGGGAAGAGGCCCCTTTATTAGAGTGACGACCTAGAGCTAACTCCGAAGAAGTAGAGACAAGAGGAGGAGCCTATACCTAAGGAAGAGGTGTAGGAGTCGTTTTTATTGGCGGCTACTCAGAGAGAGCGAGCATAGTACACCCCTCTTGAAGAGGGTACTTTCAGTATGGCTATAGAGGAAAGGCAGCCCTAAGATGCCATTGAGCAGCCTGAGACCGATGCATGAGCACCATGATGTTTGACCACTTTTGACCCCAGCTATTACTATTCTTTATGGTTATTCTATCCTTTTGTTAGACAATATTTTCTTTATTTTTGTTTTTGTGGATATTCTTGTTGCAAAATGTTTTTGTTTTGGTTTTAGAGACTAGTTTTGTGAACTGTTAATTTTGAATATATATATCTATATTGTGTTTTCGTATGCTTGTCTTTTCTTTGTGTTGTTACTTTGAGAACAAAGTATACTATTTTGGTGGGGTGGTGGAAGTTATGGATTAAGGCGAAGTTTGAGTATCCTCAAATCCATAACTTCCCTTATTTTTGATCCTAAGGTTTTGTTTCCGTGTTTTTTTTCCTTGTGGATGTTTTATTTTCGATTGAACCAGCATGTTTAGGTAGTATAGATAATTTGTAAATGCATAGTAATGTATCTGTTGGCATATATATGATTCTTAACTATTCTTTAAACTTTTGATAAAAATTGGGTACCCTCAAAATTTTTGAGGTTGTGATTGTTGAGGCATTCATGCATTTTTGAGTATATGGTAATATTTGTTCTAATATTATGAAGGTAAGCTGAGACTGATAGCATGACCTGTGAGTCTCTACTTGATTGTGTATGCAAATGCCATGTGTGTAGCGAGTGTATTTTGCTTCATTCATTCATCTTGTATGGACTCCGAACTTGCCTTCTTACCATAAGATTGGTTTGGGTGATATGGGGGAGATGGAAAGGATTTAGGCCCTTATTCTTTGAGTAAAACCACCTTTAGCCTATATGACCCACTAGATGAGCGAGTGAATCCCTTGTTCAAAACTTTTGAGCTTATCATTTAATTCTTTCTTGATGCCTTGCTAGCTTAACCTTGTTTAATGAAATTCCTTGATATATGCCCTGGTTTATCTGTCACGCCCTGAAGTCCTGTTAGGGCAGACTGGCACCCGTTGCCGATAAGGCTCGGGAGAACCAACCTGTGTCTATGCGTTTTCTATACATACAATAAGGGGTTTCTATGTTTGACATGGCTTTAAGAATATAAACAATTATAATAAGCCAAACGAAAATGCATATGACTAGGCCATTGGGGCCCCAGTGTCTATAGTACGAGACATAACTTCACTTTGTTTTACATAGTCTAAAAGTCTCTGAATAAAGAAAACATCTGATAAGGGTTGGGACAAGCCCCGCCTCAACAAGTTGTGCAATAAAAACATGTAAGCTCTAGACATATACAAGCCCCGAAGCAACCTGGATCTTGGTGACAACAGCTAAATATCCTATACTCCTACTGGGGAGATCTACTAGCACCTGTACCTGCAGCATGAAATGCAGGTCCCCCGTAAGGGACATCAGTATGAGATACTGTACTGAATATGTAAGGTAGGATACACTATATATCAAGTAACAACTCAAATGAAACTGAACATTGGTGTAACATAAGAGACCACCTTTAGTTGTACTGTGCGATCATGTACTTTATGTTCTTTATATTACTTTACCTTTACTGTAAAATCTGTACTGTAAAATCCATGCACAACTGTAATACAAATGACCAACTGATCAGTGGTGAAATTATATCAGGCTCGTCCTTGTATAGGTTAAACTCAACCCCTCAGGCTAACCCCCGTTGATAGGATCATCCCTGGCTAGGTTATACTCAACCCCTCGGGCTACCACGTATCAAAAATTCTATACTGTATCCTTCAATTACCTTTGAGATAATTCTTTTGGTGGTCACAATATTGGAATTGTAGGACTGGATATGTAGCATGTAACATGTGGATAATCACACAAGACAATATGACAATGAAAAAAGTACATTACACAAATGATGAAATGCGTGTGAAATAGAACAACTCATGAACTTTATTGTGAAACAAGAACTTATGTAACTTGGTATCCAAGCATGTATGCAAATTTGAAGATGACTATATATGGAATCATATGAACATGTAAAAGAGAGGAGATATGGTTTATAGTTGTGTCGGAGTTGGCAAATGCCTTTATGTACCAAGGAGAGATCTATGCTTCATGCCAAGTGATACAAAAACAAGTACCCTTACATGCCTCATCGTCGGACCTTGTTACTACCTCAAGATGAACTTCCCTTCCTCCAAATACTTGTCTACAATATAGTAAGGAATCAAATTAGCATTACCAGCCAATAGACACATCTTGGCAGCCCAATTACATAACAAAACAACACACGGATAGCATGCGGGTATTTATAAACCCAAGCGTATTCCTTTAACCTTTCCACCTCTAATCATAATTTCCAACACACAGTCACACATGCACATCATAAACAGCCTGTTTTATTGCTATAAAATCCTTACAATAGCCCATAAAGCACAACACATCACAATTCCATACAGTCTAAAAACGAATAACATAACGTTACCTTCCTTCGCTACATTTCGATGTCGACAAATCCAAACCTATTCCAACTTTAACCAAACTATTGCAGAAACATTTACACATAAAAACAGCCTTTAACCAGTCCCCAAGCAGTAGATAATCATTCATTAAGGATGTGGGCTAATAGTCTTATGTACAACAGCCCACAAGTTCCAATCAACATAACGCTTAAGATACACAATAAAACGCGCTTGTTAAATGAAACCAAAATCAGGGCTGCAACCTTAGGGTGATGTTTATAACTCAAACCATGTTAATAAAACCATGTTCTCTTCATAATACAACTTACAAGCCATAGAGAAATCACAAAAACAAAAAGGAAAAGGTGCAACAACTTTCTGCACAGAATCTGTCCAACAATTTCAGCAAGTGTAACTAGCATTTATTTCTTGTTTTTCATGATACAACTATACTAAATACACAAATATAATTACTTACCATTGTATTAAAGGTTTAGAGGATCCTTAAGAACCCCTGTGGGGTTGTAAAGCTTGTCTTTCACCACCTTAAACGAGAGAAAACAAGCACCAAGAAAGCAGATTTTTTTCTTGTCTATGTTGAAATGAATTTGTGAGTTGTTCTTATCCATTTTTAAATGCCTAGCTTGGCCGAATTATTCTTGACTTTTTGACCATCTTAAGACACATATTAGTAAGCTTCTTATGCAGTAGCTTGGCCCTTGAACTTGGGCCTAAATGAGTCACCAAGTTGATGGGCTTGGACTGCCTATCTTCAGCTTTCTTCTTCACTTGGGTTGGCCCAATTTGTTGAGTGTTTTTGATGTCATCAGGACCTTTTTATTATACTTCTTCGGCTGAAAATGTATCCCATTTATGATGCTAAGACATGGGCAAAAGTTACACCCTTAACACGGACTTTATTCATAATCGAACGTGGACAAATTCGACGTCTTGCCTCGTCTCTGTTTAACTAAAAAATTTAAGCTAAGCAAGTAGGTGATTCACCTGCTAGATTCTAAGTCCTACAAGCACCTCAATTCTCTTACTTAATTTTAAGGCCGTAATCTCCTCAATTCAACACAAAACACATATACACTCCACCCTCTTAAGCGTTAGACGCCCATATAGCCCATTAACGCGAGATTCAAGCACTTTTAAAATTTAGCATCAATTTGACCAAACCATGTCTATCTTATACTCAACCCCTCGGGCTACCCCCTGTTGATAGGATTGTTCCGGGCTAGGTTATACTCAACCCCAAGGGCTACCACCTATCAAAAACTGTATAATGTATCCTTCAATTACCTTTGAGATGATTCTTTTGGTGGTCACAATATTTGAACTGTAGGACTGTATATGTAGCATAACATGTGGATAATCACATAAGACAATATGACAATGAAAAGAGTATATTACACAAATGATGAAATGCGTGTGAAATGGAACAACTAATGAACTTTATTGTGAAACAGGAACTTATGTAACTTGGTAACCAAGCATGTATGTAGATTTGAAGGTGATTATATATGGAATCATATGAACATGTGAAAGAGTGGAGACATGGTTTATAGTTGTGTCATAGTTGGCAAATGCCTTTTTGTACCAAGGAGAGATCTATACTTCATGCCAAATGATACGAAATCATCTTACATACCTCGTCGTCGGACCTTGTTACTACCTCAAGGTGACCTTCCCCTCCTCCAAATACTTATCTACAACATAGTAAGGGATAAAACTAGCTTTAGCAGCCAATAGATACATCTTGGCAGCCCAATTACATAACGAAACAACACACGGGTAGCAAGCAGGTGTTTATAAACCCAAGCGTATTCCTTTAACCATTCCGCCTCTAATCGTAATTTCAAACACACATTTACACATACACATCATGACCAGCCTGTGTTAATGCCATAAAAGCCTTACAATAGCCCATAGAGCACAACACATCAAAATTCCATACAATCCAAAAACGGACAGCATACCGTTACCTTCCTTTGCTACATTTTGACGTTGATAAATCCAAACCTATTCCAACTTTAACCAAACTGTTCCATCAACATTTACACAAATAAACAGCCTTTAGTAGTCCTCAAATAGTAGAGAATCATTCATTAAGGACGTGGGCTAATAGCCTTATATACAACAGCCCACAAGTTCCAATCAACATAATGCTTAGGATATACGATAAAACGCGCTTGTTAAATAAAACCAAAATTGGGGAAGCAACCTTAGGGTAATGTTTATAACTCAAACCATTTTAATAAAACCAAGTTCTCTTCATAATACAACTTACAAATCATAGAGAAATCACCAAAATAAAAAGGAAAAGGTGCAACAACTTTCTGCACAGAATATGTCCAACAATTTCAGCAAGTGTAACCAGCATCTATTTCTTGTTTTTCATGATGAAACTATACTATATACACAAATATAATTACTTACCTTTGTCTTCAAGGTTTGTAGGCTCCCTAAGAACCCCTGTGAGGCTGTAAAGCTTGTCTTTCATCTCCTTAAATCAGAGCAAACAAACATCAAGAAAGCAGATTTTTTTCTTGTCTATGTTGAAATGAATTTGTGAGTTAGTCTTACCCCTTTTTAAAGGCCTAGCTCGGCCGACTTATTCTTGTCCCTTTGACCATCTTAAGGCACTTATTAGTAAGCTTCTTATACAACAACTTGGCCCTTAAATTTAGGCCTAAATGAGTCACCAAGTTGATGGGCTTGGGCTGCCTATCTTCAGCTTTCTTCTTCACTTTTGGGTTGGCCAATTTGTTAAGTGTTTGTGATGTCCTTGGGCCCTTTTTGTTATAATTCTTTGGCTGAAAATGTAGCCCATTTACGATGCTAAGATATGGGCTAAAGTTACACCCTTACTACGGACTTTATTCATAATCGAACATGGACAAATTCGACGTCGCGCCTCGTCTCCGTTTAACTAACAAATTTAAGCTACGCAAGTAGGTAACTCACCTGCTAGCTTCTAAGTCCTACAAGAACCTCAATTCTCTTAATTTATTTTAAGGCTGTAATCTCCTCAATTCGACAAAAAACACGTATACACTCGACCTTCTTAAGTGTTAGACGCCCATATAGCCCATTAATGCGAGATTCAAGCACTTTTATAATTTAGTGTCAATTTGACCAAACCATGTCATGTTTCATTTGAATTGTACTAGTATTGTAAGGTGCGGGGTGTTATACTATCCTTGAACATATCAACATTGATTGAGTCCAAAGGTCTAAGTTGAGGGTAGCTATAATTAGTGGCCCTGATTTGAGGCATAGATATTGTGTACTTCACCTTAAGGCTAAAAGCCTAAGTTGATAGTGGCCCTTATTGTGGCAAAGTAATTATAAAAAGTTGGTTAGTTGAGAAATTAATAAGGAAATGAAAAAGCATGAATCGAGTAAGGAAAAAAAAGAAAAGTGCCTTGAGTTGAGGGAAAATAGCAAAAATGAGCCTAAAATCAAGGCACAACTTAAAAAGAGAAAGAAAGCATTCGAGAAAAGTTCAAAACTGGAGAATAAGGGTGGATTGATTTAAAAGGGTTATATTATGAAAGCAAAAAGTGTTGGTAAACATGGTTCAAGCATAGCTTTTAGTCACTACTTGTCCAAAATACCATGCCAAAGCATGCTGAACCTATGTTACAAGCCTATAAGTCCTAAAGTGATCCAACTCCGCTTTATCACCAAGCCAAAATATGAGTGTTTGAGGCAAGCCTATGGTGTTAATCAATATGCATTAAATTTCAATTGTGAGAGTGAGAATGCTTCTTCAGTCCCTGAGTGAGAATGCTTCCTCAGTCCCTAAATTCTTAATGCTTTTGAGTTAGTATAAGGGACTTCTTTCCAGTGAGTGCATTTGTACTACTTGAGTTGCATATGACTATACCAACGATTGTGGATGGTTGATGCTCCTTAGCTTGTCATAGTTTGATTACCAGGAATCTCATTATGTTCTTGTTTAGTCAATAATCTTATAATCCATTTTTGAAAATAATAGTTAGGTACCTTAATCAAGAATATATATATGCCATTAGTTTAAGTTGCTATGTATTAATCTTTCTCTATGTAGATTGAGTCCTTACTTGAGGAAAAGCAACAATTCTAAGTTAAGGGTGTTGATGTGCTGTCAAAATACAACCCATTTGCTTCCTAAAATAAGGAATTTTGTGAGTTCTTGAAGCAACTCTTTAGTGTTTTGATGTGTTTTTGTGATAATCATGTAGAAAAGTTAGGTTAGCCTGATTTTGAAGAATAGTTGCAGATTTTGCGGAAGCATAGGCCATACAAGCCTACTTATGAGTCATAGATCACTTTACGAGTTGTAGGTTGTGTCATAGCAAGAAACAGAGGAAAATTATGAAATCTGCCAAGTGAAGGTAACCACTACGAGCCTAGCCTATGAGTAATAAGACATACTACGACTCGTACAGGTGGACTCATAGCAAGAATTAGAGAGCCAAAATGTTGGACCAAAAACTCAAGACCAAGATTAGGAGAGAAACATACGAGTTGTAGCCCAAGCAACGACTCATACCTATGGATCATACAAATTCAGTCTAAGATGCTAAGAACCTGATACGAGAACCCAACTACAACTCGTAGGTCATCCTACGAGTCGTAACTACGAGACTTATAAGTTGCCAGCTGTCTTTTCTGTGTAAATTCTAGAGTTATTTTCTAAATACTATACATAGCTTAAGTTAGGGTTTTGAGAAAAGTTCGACCAGTAAACATTTTGACAATTAATTTTGAAGCTTTTATTAGGTTTTTAGGGTAGATTATTGTTCTCTCTTGAAAAACTCATTTTGAGGATTGTAAATCTTGCCTTGTACTTATTGTTGATCAATCAAGCTTGTGGGTTTACAACTTGTGATGCCTATCTCCTTCATTGTTATTAGTGAAACTTTCGGCTATGTCTATTATATGCATTCTTGTATGTTTTGCTTTAGCCATGAGTAGCTAAGCACCCACAATTTTGGGTTGTGGGAACTATAGGTAGTTGACTTGAAGTAACCTAGTTTTCTTGCTTTACTATGATTGGGGTTTTGCATGTATTATCTATTTCCCTTTATTTTTATTGTTGTTTGGTGGTGGCCAACATCAAACCCTGCCAACAATCACGATCCCGACCAAGGTAGTGATGAATAGGAAAAAGAACGTTGATGACAGAATTTGATTGATGTGTTCTTATCTAATCAACCAAACCTATCCAAGAGGAAGTTGACTGGGACTATTGGTAATGGTTAGTTGGCATGCCATGGTGGCTGAAAAACAGCCATGGTGAAATTCATCCTTCACTTTTATAAGAGGGCCAGAATAACCTAAGTTACCGTCCTGCATGCAACTCACCAATTATAGTTGTGTATCTATGTTAAAAAAGTCGACGAACCATGGGGAATACAATTCCCAAGTTGTTCCCAAAATCAAGTGTTTCTTTGTGTTTTAGTCAGTGTTTGTTTTACTTTGTTTTTAAATCACAAAAACCCCTGATTTAGCTATTGAAGTCATAAATATTATAAATAATTAGTAGTGAAGTCTTGTAGTCAAGCCCTATATTCCCTGTGGGTTCGACCCTAACCTCGGTTAGGTTAATTACTAATAGCAACCACTTTCTTATTGGTTCTTGACCATCATCATCTATGAAGTTATAAGTATGTATGCTCCCTTTTTTTAATTGTTTATGCATGAGAGATTACACTATGGATTTAAATATCGAATTAATTATGTTTTCACTTCAACTTCATATTATAAATATTGATTTTTAACTGGAGTCTTAATTACCCATGTCATTTTCTCATTGTTCATAGCATATGCATTCATGTACATGGATTATTTCAAAAAATTATATTATGGGTAAGCCCTATATCGTCTTATGGTATGATTTTTATAAAATGTTGGTTATGAAAATATTGTGATTGCATATTTGTCTTTGATTTTGGCTTTTTATGCATTTTGGGTGTTTGAACCATTTCAATATTTGAAAAGGCTATTCCTATGAATAAATATTATGACTATGAAATTATGATTTTGGCATTTGAGCCTATGTTTGAATTATTATGAACGATGCTGGCTTTTAAGCCAAATCGTGCATTGAAATGATTTGGAAACAAAAATGACTATTGCCACTTTGAAAGAACGTATATGTATATTACAAGTATTCTTATGGGATGACAACTTAGTACCGATGGATAGAGAGGGGGGTCTATGAGGGTTTCCCTATGTCCTTGTTGCATAAAGACTTGTCTTGTGATATTTGCTGAACTTAGCTTGAAGGGTTGGTGGTCTAAACTTGTCTTGTGATCTTTGTTGAACTTAGCTTGATGGGTTGGTGGTCTTGTGGTAGTTTGGGCTACTTACATAGCATGCTTCTAATAAGTGTAAAACCTGTATGGTTGTAATATGATTATTAAGGCTGGTCGATCTATTTGGTCAACTACAATGGGTTAGTCTCTTCCCTAAGGTTGGTTTGAGGTTTGGATTTTATTCCTAAGTGTGGATGATGGAAGGTGATATCCCTAAGTGTCTTCTCAGATTATGAAGGAGCATTTCCAATATTGGTGGAGTTATTGGTTAACTTATACACCAGTTTTGTGTATGGATCTCATTAATAGGGTCTTAAAACTCTACCTTGGCATGTTTATAGTGGCCTCTAGTGGCGGAGCATTGATTTAGTTAAAGCTTGTGAACTATTTGGGAGTAGTTCTGTAAGTCTTGGAATGTGAGAGGTTCTTTCCACAGCCAAAAGGAGTTAAAGATTCACTAATTTTTAGCTTTGGGGTACGATGGAATAAAGCAAAATAGCTCTTTAAACTGTCTATGCTTCATTCAATTGTGAAGTAGCAGTTAGTCAATGCAACTTTCGACGCTCATCATGGGTCATCTAGAAATAGTCGCTCTATGTTTTAAATATAGGGCTCAGGCTGCGTACATCCGACCTCCTCTTACCCCGCAATGGGGAGGAGCCTCTAAGGCAATGGAGTAATGTTGTTGTTTGTGAGTTGAGGGTAACAAGAGGGTGGTTAGAACTCCTTAAGGATTACAATATGAGTGCACCATTTTTCTTTGTAAGGGCAATGTTGCGGTCGGTACTCTAGGTAGCCTAGCATGTGTTGTTGATGGTGGCAAAGAGGAGACTAGTAGGTTCCATCAGTTGGCTAGATTAGGAGTTAGGTTCGAGGAAGTTGAGGATGGTAGAATACTGTCCTTGGTGATTCTAAATTTTCTTTGGTTGGAGAGGCCTAGTTTAAGAAAGGCCTTAGTTTTGCCTTACTAGATTTGGATGTTTTTGGGTGAGAAGATGACAGAGTGGCGGTTGTCTCCCAAGGTGGAGATGGTGGTTGAGGTACCAAGTCGGTTAGATTAATTGAGGTTGACAATTGAGTTGAGGATTGTGAGTCCTTATAGAGTGTAAAGGGAGGTTTTCAAGGTTGCATAAATTTGGGAATTACCAATGGTATGTTTATGGTTTGTTCGATTTTTCATGCCTTTAGGTCAAAAGGATGTGATGGTGATTCTAATGCTATAGAGCTTGTTAGATTGTGGCTGTTGTGGAGAATAAGTGTCCTTAGGAAGAGGTCCCGATGGAGGTAATGGATGGAAGAGTTGAAGATGTTGATTGGTTAGGGGGTAATGTTCGTCAAGGCCCTTTGGAAGAATTATCAAGTCGAAGGTGTCTCTTCGGGAGCTAGAGCGGACATGGAAAAGCGATATTCGTACCTCTTTCATCCTATTCAAGCTTAGGATAACATGTTGAATCCCTTCTTAGGATTTCAATTCTTACGTTTCAGCCCCTATATTATTTGCATGAATCTATATTCATGTTGACAATCTCGTGATGAATTTGGACACTTATATATAGATTTTGAAAATGGTGTTTTAAATGTATTATTGCATTCTTGTTGGGGTTTATTTTTTCATGATTACTCTTATGTACAATTCTTCGACATTTGGGGATGAATGTTCCCAAGGGGGAGATATTATAACACACCACACTTGCCTAGGAATACCCCCATAAGCATAGTTCCCTTATAACTCAAATAAGGGATATTTAAACACCCCTCTATGTAGCTCGGAAAGACCGTATAATGTATATTTTTTCGATATCTCAAAATCCATGCAGAATTTTGAAAATCTGACTACCAATCCTTGTTCAGAGGGCAAAATTGCGCGGGAAACCGAGTACCTACAAGGTATACTTTGTCCGTGCCAAGAAAATATATTTTTGTGAAAGTTTGCAAAATTAGTAGTTGTCTGCTACATAGACCTAATACAAACCACATTAAAAAGTTCTGAAGTTTTCTCATTTTCACTCCAGGGCAATTGGATAATCACCCTATACCTATATGCACAAAAATCCCTCATTGTCTAGCTGTTTAGATCCCCAAAAATCAACCAAAAACCGTACAAAATCCTCTCTAATCTTCATCAGATTCTACATCTATTCTCAAGGTTTTCAAGATGTCTTGTTGAAATTCAATGAGACCAAGTAAAGCCCCAAGTCATCCTCAAGATTCAAGAGTCCCAAAACTCATCCATATCTAAGGATTTCATTCAAGCTTCAAGCCTCGATTCCAAATCTTCTTCAATAAACTCTCCAAAGTCAAGGTATGTAGGTTTTAGCCATTGGATTTTTCTACCCATAGTGCCTTAATCTCCTTTTTTTTTACTCAATTTGCATGACTTAAAGTTGATTTAAAAATGGGTTTACTATTATGAACATGTCTATGAACTATGTTATAGCTATGCAAAGTTGTGATTGTTTTGCTATGTTTTGAGCTAAAATTCTTGGAACTATTGTAAGATTCGATGAGGGGTTTTAATGTATATTAATTAATGGTGTTGCAATACGTTGATTGATGGTTTTACAATGGATTTTCTTGCATGAATTCATCTCTAAATTGCATGTTTTTTATACTAGCATTACACACCTGCCAAGTGTTTGATAAAATGTCTGTATGTGGATTATTGAGGAGTTAAAGTTCCAAAGCATGAGACATGATATTAATGACTATATGATGATGAAATGAGATTATGCATATGATATACTATATATAAAAGTGTTGCATTAGACCATTCCTTATCCAGGGTGACAAGAGCCTGGGTAACCATGTTGGGGATTTATACTCATCAATCATGCGAGGGGTTTATACTTCGTCACTGTGTTGGTAAGGTGTGATTACCATCAACCATGGGAGGGGTTTATACCACACAACCACCAAGGGTTTTATAGCTAGAAGAACTAGCTTAGTCTCTTCTTCACATATGATATCCTATATGAGCATGAGTTACTTAAGAATGTTTCACTTATGCTTTGGCCATACATGCCATAAGTTATATTATGTCTATTGCCTATTGTTACTCATAGCTAGTTCGTATTCCTCCTCGTGGCTAGTTTGGTACTACTCAAGAAAATTGGTGAGTCCTCCACTTCGGGGACCTTACTGTATGTTTCCCTTATTATGTATTGCACACTCTTCTTTACTTTCTATTTAGACTATGAGGGTGCGCCAGATTGCTATGTCCTGGCCTCTGCTCTTATTTATGTAGCAGAGGTGTTGTTGGACATACTATGTATCTATGATATGAGAATTGACTCTTTGTCCATTGATTATGATGTTGCGAAAGCTTTCCCCTTAGTCCTATTGCTCCTATTTCTACTCTTATATGTCATTTAAATGCTTTTTCGATCAATGATTTGTAATGATAACTTAAGATGCTTGTTTGGGGACCCTTCGAGCTCCCCATTCGTCGTGTCATGTCTAGGCTCTATTTTGGGTTGCGAAATGTCAGCAGATTGATCACCCTCAGGTATCCTCTGGACTCTCGCCTTAAATGTATCTACTTGGGTGTCCACCGCTGTAACACTCTCATCTACCAAATGACAGCCGAATGCTTTTACCTTCTCCTTTGAGTCCCAAAAAGTCTGGCTAACCCATGGTCTGATCTGAGCTGCTAAAGCTTGTAGTGTAGACTCCGTTGTAGCAACCCTGTGCACTAGTGCATGAAAAGCCACAACAGAGATACGAGAATCTACCTAAATAGTGGATATTGCTGGTGTTGGAGTACTAGAGGATGGTGTAGACTCAATCTCAACAGTTGGGGAAGGCTTTGCAGTAGCTAGAGTAGAGCCGGTAGTAGCTGGAGTCGAACCCTATGCCCGAGGCTCAATTGGGAATGAATTTGGGATAGCCGGAGGAGTTGCACATGGTAGGGCCACTGGATTCTCATTAGCCTTCATCAAGCTGGGATCCATTGTGTGTTTGGCCTCTATATATGGGTCCAAGTAAATGGAGACATGTACCCTGCCTCATTACACAGTCTATGTATCAGAATGGGAAAAGATAATAAGGTCTTAGAACAAATTATCGACTTGTTGATCTGCTTGGCCATGACTCAGGCCCAATTAATATCGTAGCCAACTATAATGCTAGGTAGTAGTACAACTTTATATAGGGTGATCACGGTACCTGTAAAGGGGGGTTTGATGTGCCAACGGATGATAGACCACCAGAACTTGGCTTAGAATGAGAGGTGGGATTTCACGATTGGATCTGAGTGGATTGTAACCCACGTTGGATCAAAACCCTCTTCAATTATTTGGCTCGCTATCCACCTAAGCAACTCTGTCTTCATACCCACATTCTTCTCGTTGACCACGCTCCTTATATTTGTAATTCTATCATCATACTCACCGGCAAAATGAGGTACTATGTAGTTTGGCTCAAACTGAACCCTTCTAATAGTCTCCTCTGGAATATCAACAACTTCACCCCATACAAGAACTTCTAGCAGCCTTGGACGCTCTATAGGTTTCGTCCCTTGAGGAAGATCTTGGAGAATTTTGGCTGCATAAAATTTCCAGACTAGATATGGGGCATACTTGCCCAACTTTTGTTATAGCCATGCAATCCCATGATAGTTGATCTCTGCCTCCAAGTCAGGCACTCTACTCAATCTGGAATCATTGAGTCTTGATTCCTCATGAAATTGTCGAACTGGCCTTCCTGGACCCTTTGGTTCCAACACTTTGTCATATATTTCCTGTATGCCATGAACATATCAACTGGTATTTTTGGGGTATGTGGAAGTGACAGTAGCAGTAGGATGAGATGCCTCAATGTACCTCGACTTTGAAAGTCAAAGGCCATCATGCGACCCATTCTCATTGCCCTCCTCTTCAGACTGAGAGGGACTAGTGACTTCCATCAGTATTAGTGCAGTGCTGGCTTATGTCTGAGGCACATTTGCCTCGTGATCTATCCGAACTCTGTGAACTTCCATAGAGCCCTCTGATTTTTCATCATCAAACAGATCATCCCTCAATCGTCTTCCGGGAGCTTTAATATCTTTTTTTCTAGCTTTTGGAGCCATATAACCTGAAAATTCAGCACCAGAAGTATAAAGTGAGCACCACAGTGTTTGAAACTGATAGAAACTGCAAAGAGAAATTAATAGTAGTAACTTAAACACTAAAAGTAAACTAAAACACAGTGCACTGATTAAGCTATAGATTTGCAGGTATGAGGAACAGGAATGACTCATAGAAAGACATACGAGTCATACAAGATCCTCGTAGTGCTGGGATACCTGGAAGATGATATTCTGTTAATAGATATGAGCCTTAGGTATGACTCATAGGATGACCTATGAGTCGTAGTCTAGGCTCACAGTCAAGAACAAGATACAATTTAAAATTAGGTGGATCCTATGAGTTCCTCACTACAATTCGTAGTGGGCACTATGAGTCGTAGATGGGTCTCATATGGTAAGTGTTAAGGAACCTAAGTTGAATGGTGCCTCTTATGAGGAGCCATTATGACTCGTAGGATGACCTACGACTCATAGTGGTTCCTTGTGGAAGAAAATAAAACCCACTTATGGTGCATACAACCGACACAAAAGAATCAAGGATTATGCAACATAAAATTTAAACAACATCGAAGCAATATGTCATCACAAACACACAATTAAACCCACTATGAATTATTTCAACACAACCAACTAGTAACCCTTAGTTAAACAACAACCCTTAATTACTTTTAGAAAATACCCAAGATTAACTGGTCTCCAAGTCATAATCATCAACAACAAGAAATACAAATGGAGATTCTAAGAGAGTTCACAATAAATCCAAACATGGGTATCATGAACCAGCATATTTACGCACCTTAATATTCCCATATTTCAACACCGACATGATTTTGAAAAATGATCAGCCCAACTATCATGTATTAAACTCAGATGATTAGCATGTCAACATTTCAACTCCCCAACAAGAGTAGTCATACCATTTAAAATCATGCTATGGAGTTTAACAGGACCAAACCCCAATTCTCATGCTCATACAATAATTTTCTCATGTATGTACTCACTGTGATTGAAAAATTAACATTCATTCAACAATATTTAAGGACAAAAACATGATGTGCCAAATCTTTCCATGAAAAATTACCAAATGAGAGAATAAAGATCAATAAGATGTAATGAGAGAATAAGGAGAAAGCCAAACCCTAGTGAGATGCTATGTCGGAAAGCTCGGGGATTTCAGTAGGGGTTGACAGGAGATTCTGTCGGGGAAGTTGAAAAGAGTTATGAGGATGCTTTGGTTTGGGGGGGGGGGGGAAGAACACGTTTAAAAGTGAGGAAATTAGGGTCAATTAATAGCTGACCTTTTATATACCTGTCATGCCCAAAGTCCGGTTAAGGTGGATTCGCACCCATTGCCTATAAGGCTTGGGAGAACCAACCTGTATCCATGCGGTTTCTATACATATTATAAGAGATTTCTACATTCAACATGCTTTCAAGAAATTAAATAGTAACAACACGCCAAAAAGAAATGCATATGACTAGGCAATTAGGGCCACTTTGTCTAAAGTATGAGACGTTATCAAACTTTAATTTACATAGTCTACAAAGCCTCTAGATAAGTAAAAGTATTTGATAAGGCTAAGGAGGGCCCTGCCTCCACTAACTATATAATACAAAAATATAGTCTCTAGACATAGAAACAGAAAGCCTCGAAGCAACCTGGAGCCTGGTAACAACAGCTGGATATCCTGTATTCCTACTGGGGAGATTACCTAGTGCCTGCATCTCCAGCATGACATGCAGGTCCCTCGTAAGGGATGTCAGTATAAGATAATATGTTGAATATGTAAGGCATTAAATACTGTATATGAAGCAACAATTCAAATGAAATTATGCACTGGTTTAAGGATAAGAGGCCACCTTTAGTAATACTGTGGAATCGTGTACTTTATGTCCTTTTTATTACTTATCCTTTACTGTATAATCTATGCACAATATTTAATACAAATGACCAGCTGATCAGTGGCAAATCTATATGAGATCGGCCCATTCTTGGCTTTTTCCTTTCACCTCTGAGCTACCCCCCGTAATGGGATCAACCTCTGCTAGGTGATTCTTCCACCCCTAGGACTACCACCCATCAATAAGCAACTTAATTTACTTTATCTTTCAACTACTTTTGAGTTGATTCTTTTTGTTGTCATAATATTTGAGTTGTAGGACTGTAGAGATAACATGTGACATGTAAACATCTATTCAAAACAATACCCCAATGAAAAGAGTAGATTACACAAATAATGAGATGCATAAGAGATGAAACAACTCATGAACTTTACTCAACAACGAGAATCCATGTATCTTTGTGCCCAAGTATGTATTTATATTTGAAAATGACTATACGTTGGAGCATATTAACATGTGAAAGAATGGAGCCACGGTTATTAGCCATGTCGGAGCTGGTAACTACCTTTATGTGCCAAAGAGGTATCTATGTTTCATGCCAAATAATATGAAATCAAGTAGCCTTACATATCTCGTTGTATGACCTTTTTATTACCTCGAAGTAACATTCTTTTCCTCCAAATATCTATCTACAATATAGTAGGTGATAAAACTAGCATTAGAAGCCAATAGATACATCTTGGCATCCCAGTTTCATAAAGAAAACAACATACAGGCAACTAGCGTGTAATTATAAACCCGAGCGCATTCTTCCAACCTTTCTGCCTCTAATCATATTTTCTAACACACAATCTAATATACATATCATGTGTAATCTATTTTAGTGCCATAATAGTCTAACAATAGTGCACAAAGCACAATACATAGCAATTATACACAACATACAAGTAGGCGGCACAACATTACATCATCTCACCACATTTTGAAGTCAAGAATCCCTAATCTATTTTAACTTCAACTAAACTGTATATAACATATTCAAACATAAAATCATCTTTAAAGCAGTCCAAAAATAGTCCCAAAATAGATGGAGGTCATCCAACAACAATTCCCAACTACTACCCCATAAGTTCATACTAAGAACACAGTTACGATATCATATAAGAACTCACTTTTGCGTACTGTAAAAGTGGTGTAGCTGCCAAGTTACATCATTAAAAACTAAACCTTGTTAAAGACATAAGTCTTACTTCATAATTCATCCAACCATGAACAGAAAGGTCTCTTAATTAACATGAAAGTGCAAAACAATCCTTAGGACACATTCTGTCCAAATTTCCAACGCAAGCATAACTAGCATATACTTGTTGTTTTTCATGAAGAAACCATACTAAATACACAACAATAATTACTTACCTTTACCTTCAAGGTTGAGGGACTCTTTATGAACCCTAAAAGCTTATTGTGTCCGCTTTACAAAGTCAAGAAAGAGTAACAAAGAGCCCTTGTGAAAGTTGAAAATGTTCCAAGTCTAAGAATGACTTAAAGGTGCTTCTTGTAAGACCTTTTAAAGGATTTCTTTGGACGACTTTCTTTTACATTTTAGAACTTATTTTATCAAGTTAGTAATACACCATTTTTTCCCCTTTCACATAGGCTTATTGGGTGCAAATTTTTTGGGCCTTGGCTGCCCACTTTTCCCCTTTCTCCTTACTTAGATTTGGCCTAATTCACTAAGTGAGTTGTGTTGTACTTGGGCCCCTATCTCTATTCTTCTTTGGCTGAAAATATTGCCCATTTATGATACTAAAAAAGCTGCTAAACTTACACCCTTAGGACGAACTTTATTCATTATCAGATTTGGACAGATTCAGCGTCGAGCCTTGTCTCCATCTAGCTAGAAAATTTAAGCTAAGCAAGTAGGTGACTCACCTGCTAGCTTCCTAAGTCCTACAAGAACCTCACTTATTGCACTTCATTTAAGGCTGTGATCTCCTCAATTTGACTTAAAACTCATATACATTCACTCGTCTTAAATGTTAGACATACATTTAGTCCTCTAATCTGAAACTCAATCACTTTTAAAATGGTCGCTAATTTGGCCAAGCCACATAACGTTCCATTTGCATAGAACTAGTACATGTAAGATGTGGGGTGTTACAATACCAAATTGGGTCATCTTTTAAAACACTGCTGATCTTGTCTGTGAGATCCCGGCTACGAGTTGTAGGGTGCCCTCTGAGTCGTGGGGTGTCCTACGACTCGTAGGTCTTGGCCTCCTAGTTGAACCAACACTTAGAAAATTTTCAAAATCCATACCTGGGCACTTCGAACCCCACTTAAGACTCGTAGAAGGCTGTATGAATCGTAAGGCTGGCTCGGAGTGTGTGTTCCAACTTTCCATACTCATTGTTTCCTTCTACAAGGCATGATTACAAGCCATAGAGCTCATTAGGACTCGTAGGCCTTCTCTTAAAGACTGCTCTACATGTTATTTTCTTCAAGTTTTTAACTTTTGGTCAGTTCCTGAAAATCGCACTTAAAGGTATACCAATGTCTAGAATAATACAACTGATCCAATGTCTCAACACATCAAAACAATCATTAGACTACTAGTTAACATTTTAAATAAATGACGTACACGTAAGAAGTTAAAAAATATAAGAGATACTTATGTTGCCTCCCAAAAAGCACCTTATTTAATGTCATGGCTCGACTTTGTCAGTACGAGTACTCAGAACTCGTCATGGGTTGATGGAATCTCATCTTTACTCCTCTGGCCCCTTCTGTCACGACCCAACCCTAGGGCCTAGATGTGACATGGAGAATGGGGAAGCCGAAGGAACCCCACACAAGCCTCTTAACTTGTCTTTACACATCATTGGTTGCGGAAGCATATAAAAACATTAAAGAGAATGAATAAGGGCAAAAGGGCAAAAGGAATAGCTTGCACAATGTCATTGTCAAAAGTCAAGAGCTAAACTTATATCATATATACATAATATGTCCAACAACCACCTGTACTACATAGATAAGAGCAGGGGCCAAGACAAAGAAATCTGGCTCACCCTCATAGGCAAATAGAACATGAAGAAGAGTTTCTCAATACATAATAAGAGAGTGTAGACTAAGGCCCTCTAAGTAGAGGAATCACCGACTAGCTTGAGTAGCATCGAAGTAGCCGCGTGGAGGAGGATGATCAACTTAGGCTCTGGTTCCTACATGGTGATATCATGTATGCAGGAGTATGCATTATTACGTTTGAATGTACTAAGTATGTAGGATGTAGTACAACAATAGATAGACATCATAATCGAAATGCATAATATTAAAAAATAGGCATAATATAACAATATGGCATGAATGATCAATGCTTAAGTAAAACATGCTTTAGTAACTCATACTCATATAGGATATCATAAGTGTAGAAGAGGCCAAGCTAGCTAATCAAGGTACAAAGCCCTTGGTAGTTATGTGGTACAAACCCCTCAAATGGTTGATGATAATCACACCTTATCACCATGGTGGCGAAGTACAAACCCCTCACGTAGTTGATGAGTACAAACCCCCACGTTGGTTACCCGGACTCTTATCCCCCTGGATCGGGTATGGTCTAAAGCAACACATAATATTGAGTATATCATATACATAAGCTCATTTCATCATTATTTAGTCATTCATATCATGTCTCATGCTTTGGACCTTCAACTCCTCAAGAAACAACATCCAGACATTTTATTAAATACTTAGAGGGTGTGTAGTGCTAGTGTGAAACCATGAAATATAGAGATGAAATCATGTAAGAACATCCATTGGAAAACCATCGATCATCACCTTGCAACACCCTCAAGAAACATACATCAAAGCCCCTCATTAAGTGTTACAAAAAATCAATGATTTATAGCTCAAAACATAGCAAAACAGTCACAATTGTACATAGCATCAACATAGCGTGCAGTGAATTTCATAATAATCAAGATCCATTGGTAAATCGACTTTAAATCATGCAATATGAGTAAAAGGAGGCTTGGGTATCATGGGTGAAAGGAATCCATGAAAGAAGCTGACATACCTTCGCTTAGAGATGAACTTTGTAAAGATTTGAGATGGAGTCTTGAAGCTTAAGGAATAACCTTGAAGAAAAACCTTAGCTTGGGATGAGGGTTTGGAACATGAGTTTGGGGAGTGAAAGTATGACTAAGTGTTTGAGTAAGTATTGGAAAATGTTTCGGATGATATGATGGTGAAATTTGGCAAGTATGGGTAAAAACATGTTTGGGAACACTTAGGCCCAAGACATAGAAGTCGTGTGCCGAACTTAAAAAAATAGTCCACTTTTACACAGTGACACGTCGTAGAAGCGACGTGGATTTGCCACTAGAAATTGCACTCTTGGAATTTTATAATTACTAATCTTTTGCCCTTAAATCGGGGTTAGACCCTTTTTCATCAAATTTTGACTGCCTAAACGAGAATATGAAGTTGAATTTTTGAAATAGCAAACGGATTCTGAGATATGTGGAATTTAAAATTTTGGGCATTCTGAGACACGTTTTTGGGTACTTTTTGGGGTCATTTCAATATCTCCACCTTGGGAACATTCGTCTCTGAATGTAAAAGAAATGTACAAGATAAGAATGATCATAAACAAATCCGACCCAACCTAAATGCAACATCATATTTAAAACACCATTTTCAAAATCTCAATCATAAATGTAAAATCTTCATAACTCGAAAACTTAAACATGAATGTATATGAATGACATAGGGGCTGAAACATAAGACTTGAAATCACATAGGGGGGTTAGAATTGGTACCCTAGGATTTAGTGGAGTGAAAAAGATAAGGATACTGCTTTTGCATTTTCACTTCGACCTCCCAAGTAGTACTTTTGATTTGTTGGTTCCTCCAAAGGACCTTAACGAATGCCACCTCCTTGTTCTTTAATATCTTCACTTGCCTATCTAAAATCTGAAACAAAACCTTCTCATAGGCCAAGTTATCCTCAACAACACCCACAACATCAAGGGGCACAATAAATTAGGATAACCAGCATATTTTCTCAACATAGAGACATGAAACAGTGGGTAAATCAAACTCATTTCACTAGGCAACTTTAACTCAAAAGCTACCTTTCCAAACCTCTTTATCACCTCATAAGGACCAACATAACTTAGACTCAACTTCCCTTTTTTACTAAAATGGACCACACCTTTCATTGGAGAAACCTTAAAATAAACCCAATCACCCACTTTGAATTCAAGGTCTCTTCTTCTCACATCGGTATAGGATTTTTGACGACTTTTGGCTGTTGTCAATCTTTCCCTATTCAGCCTAACCTTCCCATGAGACTCCATGACCAGATCTGGTCCCAATATAGCCACCTTTCTAAGCTCAAAACAACCAATGAGTAATCTATAATGTCTCCCATAAAGATCCTTAAAATGAGTCATAACAATACTAGAGTGATAGCTATTGTTGTAGGCAAACTCAATCAAATGGAGATGGTCATTCCAACTACCCTCAACTCCAATACACATGCCCTAAGACTATCTTAAAGGGTTCAAAAATTGTCCTTTCGGCTTGGCCATTCGTTTGAGGGTAGAAGACCATACTAAGGTGAACTTTTTTATCAAGACCCCTTTGCAAAGACCTCCAAAAGTTTGAAGTGAATTGTGAACCAGTATCTGATATGATGGATAAAGGAACCCCATGCAACCTTACCATCTCATGGATATATAACCTTGCATACTCTTCAGCCCCATATGTGGTCTTAACTGGTAGAAAGTGAGATGATTTCTTCATCCTATGAAACACCACACAAATGAAATCAAAATCTTTTCTAGTCTTGGGTAACCCAACCACAAAATCCATATTAATCACCGCCCACTTCCAAGTGGGAATCTTTATGTCCTGGGTTAGGCCACCCGACCTTTGATGTTCGGCTTTGACTTACTGAAAAATATGGCAACTGAAATGAATTTGACAATGTCCCTCCTCATGCCTCCCCACCAATACAAATCCCTCAAGTCTCGATACATTTGGTGGAATCAGGGTGAATAAAATAAGAAGAATTATGGGCCTCATAAAGGATTTTCTTCCTCAAACCATCACCACAAGGCACACACAACCTGCCTTGGTACCTAAGGGCACCATCTCCCCCTTGGGAAAAAGCCTCTACATTGCCCTCTTTCACCAAGGCCTTCAATTCAATCAAGGATAAGTCAAGATCTTATTGTGCTATCACCCTATCAAAAAAGGAAGATTTGGAACCATTAATAACAACAACACCATCACTCACTTATTCCAACCTAACCCCCAATATATGCACCTCTCTAGCCATCTCCCTATCACCACCATCAACATGGGCTAGGCTACCCATGGACACCCTACTCAACGCATCTGCCGCCACATTTGCCTTACCCGGATGATAATGCACACTCATATCATAATTTTTGAGAAGTCCTATGGTCGATGAAGACATCAACATACACCCTATATAAGTAATGACACCAAATCTTTAATGCAAACACCACGGCGGCCAATTCAAGATCATGGGTAGGGTAGTTCTTTTCATGCACTTTGAGTTATCTACACGTGTAGGCCATGAACATACCATATTGCATTATCACACAACCCAAACAAACTCTAGATGCATCTAATACATAACAAAAACCTCAAGCCCATCCGAAATGACAATATAGGAGTGGACACAAGCCTGTCCTTCAATGTTTGGAAGCTTCTCGCACAATCATCGGTCCACACAAACTTAACCTTCTTTTCAGTCAATTTTTCATAGGGGAAGCAATGGAGGAAACTCATTCACAGATCTTCTATAGTAACCCGCAAGGCCCAAGAAGCTCCTACTATCCGACAGGGTCAAGGCTCTAGGCCAATTTCTAATCACATCGATTTTCTTAGGATCCACTTTTATACCACCCCCCGACACCACATGTCCCATGAATGCAACCTCCTTCAACAAAAATTCACACAAGTCATATTTAGCATACAATCTCTCCTCCTTCAACCTTTGCAACACAACCCTCAAATGACCCATATGATCCTCCCTGCTATGTGAGTAGATCAAAATATCATCAGTAAAGACAACAACAAAGCAATCAAGGTAAGGTTTAAAGACCCTATTCATTAGGTCCATGAAGATGGCTGATGCATTAGTCAACCTAAACGACCTCACAACCATATAATTCCTATATGTAGTCCGAAAAGTCATCTTGGGAATATCACACTCTCTCACCCTCACTTGATGATACCCAAATCAAGAATCAATCTTAGAGAAAAAGCTAGCCCATTGCAATCGGTCAAATAAGTTATCAATTCTTGGAAGAGGATATTTATTCTTTATAGTGACCGTATTGAGTTGCCGGTATCAATACATATTCTAAGTGACCCATCCTTCTTTTTCACAAACAACACTGGGGAACCCCAAGGTGATTGACTAGGTCTAATGAATCCCTTTTCCAACAAATCTTTCAATTGTTCTTTTAACTCCTTCAACTCCACTTGGGCCATACAGTAAGGGGGAATAAATATAGGTTGAGTATCAGGAAGGAGGTCTATGCAAAAATCTATCTCCCTTTGAGAAGGGATATCATGAAGGTCATTTGGGAAGACATCAGGAAACTCATTTACAGTCAAAATGGACTCTATGGAAGGGACTTTGGACTCCATATCTTTAGCCCTCACTAGGTGGTAAAGACACCCCTTAGCGATTAAATTATGAGCTTTAATACAAGAAATGAGTCTACCCTTGACCACCATAACTTAACTTTATCACTCAAGGATTGGTTCATTAGGAAATTGAAACTTGAGCCTACGGGTTATACAATCAATAGAAGCATAGTTGACATACAACCAATCATCCCAAGAATGACATCAAAATCTACCATGTCTAATTCAACAAGATCACAAGGTAATAACTTATGTAAAATGCAAATAGGACAACTCCTATAAACTTTCCTAGCAACAATAGACGCACCAATAGGAGTAGAGACTTAATATGACTCATGCAACAACTCGGGGACAATATGAAACTTTTTAGCAACAAAAAGGGTAAGAAAGGAAAGAGTAGCACCCAGATCAATCAAAGTATATACATCAACGTCAAAGATTTTCAACATACCAGTAATAAAATTAGGAATGTCACAAACCCCTTTGATTCAGGTAGCCAACTACTATTTACAAAACAGGATTGCAAGGTTATTAAGCAAACAAGAACATAATGAGAGACCTGACAATCCAACTATGACAAGCTAAGGAGCATCAACAGTCCACAATCACTAGTATAGTCATATACTACTCAAGTAGTGCAAATGACCTCACTGTAAAGAAGTCCATCACACTCAAAAGCATTTAGAATTCAGGGATTGAGGAAGCATCCTCACTCTCACAATCGATATTTAATGCATACTGACTAACACCATAGGCTTGCCTCTAGACTCATATTCTAGCTTGGTAATAAAGTCGAGTTGGATCACTTTAGGACTTATAGGCTTGTACAAGAGGTTCAGGGTTCTTTGGCATGGTATTGCGGGCAAGTAGTGTCTAAAACCTATCCTTGAACCATGTTTACCAACAGTTTTTGCTTTCATCGTCCAACCAATTTTTAATCACTCCACCCTGATTCTCCTATTATAAACTTTTCTCGAGTGCTTTCTTTAACTTAATTAACTGTAACTCAACTTCATGCACTTTTTTGCTATTTTTTATCAACTCAAGACACTTTTCTTTTCTTTTTTTTCACTCGATTCATGTGTTTTCATTATTTCCAGACTAACCACCTTATTATAATTATTTTTCCATGATAAAGGCCACCTTCAACTTATGATTTTAGCCTTAGGTGAGGTATACTATATTTATGCCTTAAACCAGGGCCACCAACTATAGCCACCCTCAACTTAGGCCTCTGACCTCAATCAAAGTTCATATGTTCAAGGATAGACCAAGGCCAATATCAAGGTATTTCATCAAACAAGGTTAAGCTATTAAAGTATCAATGAATGATGAGTACATGATATGCTCAAAAGTTTGGAACAAGTGATTCACTCCCTCATCAAGTGGGTCATTTAGGCTAAAAGTGGTATCATTCAAAGAACAAAGGCCAAGATCCTTTCCATATGCACCACATCAACAAACCAACTTTAGAGTATCAAGGCAAGTCCTGGGTCCATACAAGATGCATGAATGATGCAAAATAAGCTCACAATACACAAGGCAATTGTATCTACAATCATGTATAGATTCACAGGTCATGCTTTCATCTCATCTTACCTTCATAATATCATAACAAACATTCCAGATACTCAAAAATATATGGATGCATGAATAATTACAACCTAAAAAATTTTGAAGGTACCTAATTTTTCATCAAAATATTACAAATTCATCTAAAAATTATGTATATGCCAATAGATAACACTACTATGAATTTACCTATTATATACACTATGTTAACATGTCGGTTCAATAGAAAAGTAAACATCCACAAGGAAAAAACAAGCACGACAAGAAAACTTTGGGATCAAAAATAGGAAAATTTATGGACTTGAGGCTACTCAGACTTCACCTTAATCCATAAATTCCACCACCTCACTAAAAGAGGATACTTTGTCCTCAAAGTAAAAACACAAACTTAAAATGAGAAAATGAAAACAAAACGAAGATATATAAACATTAAGAAGTAATAATTAACAAAACTAATATCCAACACCAAACATAAGAATATTACCCAACAAAAACATCCAAAAACCAATAGAAAAACAATATTGTCTAACATAAGGAAAAATATGCATAAGACAAAGTAAGAGCTGAGGAAAAAAGGTGTGAAACATCACAGTTCATGAAGCACTAGTCTCGGGCTGATCTGCAGGGTCCTGGGGCTTCCTCTCCTCTGTGACTGTATCGAAAGTACCCTTTCTAGTTGGTGTATGTTATGCTTCATCTCTTTGAATAGCCACCAACAAAAGTGACTCCTGCACCACCTCCTCTGGTTTGGGCTCCTCCTATTGTCTTGACTTACTCATGTTCAGCTCTGGGTTATCATTCTGATCAAGAGGCCTCTTCCCACGGGTGTACTGATGGTCGGTGAGCCAGTTAATTGCCTCATCATCTACTGGGGCTGATTCTGGAGCTGGAACAGGGGATTTCAACATTTATAAGAAGTCAGCCTTGAACTTGGCTAACTCCTCAGTAACTGCGCTCGAGTCGACAGGTCTAGCTCTTTCAATAGTCCTATGGACTCTAGTCTCAAATGCGCCGACTCGGTCATCCACCACTTAAACTCTCTCATCAACTAATTCTCGAGAAAATGCCCGCATCCTCTCCTTGGAGTCCCCAATAGTCTAACCAATCAATGGCCGAACCTATGTTGACAACTCCCATAGCCTACCCTCTTCTACAGCTACCCTACATAAGAAAGACTTAAAAGAAACAATAGAGAAAAGAGGGTCAACTTATAGAGTAAATGTTGCTGGTATTAGAGTGTTGGAGGATGGTGTAGACTCGATCTCAATCGCTGACTTGGGCTCTGCAGTGGTCGGAGTAGTGCCAGTAGTAGTTGGAGGTGGACTTGGAATCTGAGGCTCTACCAAAAATGGCTTTGGAATAGATGGAGGAGCTACTCTAGGTAAGGACACTGGATTCTCATCAGCGTTTACTAGGATAGGATCTATAGTGTATATGGCCTCTATGTGTTGACCGCTATACGGATCAATAGGAATACCTACTGCACTACATAGTCGATATATCAAAACTGGAAATGGCGGTGAGCTTTCGCCCTAACTGCAGCCTCATGAATCTTCTCCAAAATGATCTGAGCCCAATATATAGCATAGCCGGCTAGAATGCTGGCCAACAGTATGACTTTCTCCAAGATAATTACTTTATTTGTGCAGGTT
Organism: Solanum ossicruentum; assembly: GCA_025774065.1. Taxonomy (NCBI): domain Eukaryota; kingdom Viridiplantae; phylum Streptophyta; class Magnoliopsida; order Solanales; family Solanaceae; genus Solanum; species Solanum ossicruentum. The sequence goes on from JAOTQR010020715.1 coordinate 107,081, forward strand.
GGCCTAATACGCCTACGGATAATGGACCACCAAAACTTGGCCCGGAATGAGAGGTGTGCCTTAATTGTAGGATCTGCATGGTTTGTGATCCACATCAGTTTGACAACCTCCTCACAGATTTTGCTGGCAATCCACTATAGAGAGTTTGTCCTAGCCCTAATAACTTTCCCAGTCATCGCTATACTCATTTTATCAATTCAGCTATCATAGTCTGCGGTACACTAAGGCACTCTATAAGCAGGCCCAAACTGCATGTGTCGAATTGTCTCCTCCAAGATATCAACTTTCCTCCCCCAGAGTGTCACCACCCGTAGCCTCGGCTCCTCTATTGGCTTCTTATTCTTTGCCAACCCCCATCGGAGTGTAGTAAGATATGCTGCATAAAATCATAGACTATGTAAGAGGTATACTTACCCAGCTGTTGTGTGTTCCACCACAGTCCATGCTCATTATCCAATCCAGGTACACTGTCTAAGCTTGAGGCATTCAACTGGGACTCCTCATGAATTTGGCGGACCGGCTTTGCTTGCACATTAGACTCCAACTCCTAGTCACATATTTCTTTCATTCGAGGGACACTCCATCTAGGATCAGTTGGGGGTTGAGACTAGACCTCCTCCTGCTGGGCCTTGGAGGTTCTCTCAGACTCTAACTCGGAGTTGGAATGTGAGGGGGTCATTTGTAGGAAGCTTTTATCTGACCCATCCCCGTTGCCCTGTTGTTTCTCCTCTTCAAATTGTGAAGAACTACTAACTTCCATGGGTGTTTGCACAACAAGTGCCCGAGTCTGGGGTCTATTGGCCTCCGGGTCTACTCGGACTCTGTGGACCTCCAAAGAGCCCTCAGATTGTTCAATTTCAGATGACTCATCCACCAATCTCCTTTGAAACTATTGATTTCTTGCTTTTCTGTAGGAGGCATTTTATTTGCACACAAAACACAAAGCAACATGTCAAGTCAAGTGTTTGATCCACTAAAACACATAACAAAGAACAAGAAACAAAATCAAATCAAAAATAGAAATTCACTGGTGCAACTACAGGTTTGCAAATATGAGTGCAGTTACGACACATAGGGTGACCTACGAGTCATATACTATCCTCGTATAACAAGTTATGCCTTCAAAAATGCTTTCTGAGCCCAGATACAAGACATTGTTACAACTCGTTGGGTCACCTACGAGTCATAGTCTAGGCTCGTTACCATTTTCAAAAACATTTTTTAGAACTCAGATAAGCTTACGATACTTTCACTATGAGTCACAGCAGGAACTACGAGTCATATATGAGTCTCGTATGAGTAACATGAAGAAAGCACAGACGACTTTTGCTAGCGATGACATACCCATATGACTCGTAGTGGAACCTATGAGTCGCAGGAGTGCCTCGTAGCAGGAAACAGAAGGCATCAGTGGTGCCTAAAATTGTTCCACCACAAGCACAATTCAAAGACAAAATTCAAACCAAGTTGAGACATAAGAGCAGTGTAGAATTCATGGCAAATAATCAATTCCATACTAATCATCAAAAATTCAAAATGACCTGCATCCCTAAGAGTCAAAACCAATTCTGCACTACGTCAAGCATATCAAAAACAATATATTTTCTAAACTCTTACTTGACAATCATAAATCATTCCAAAGGATGCAATTACCATACATATCAATTCAATCAAACCCCATAAGTTAAAGCATAAGCATCACACTCATATCTTCCTAAATTTCAACTCTGACAACCATTCAGACCATGCACGGGCAACAATAACACAATACATCCCATGAATGAATCATAAATTTTTCATTCATCATCACCCTTTCAAGAATTTCAACACAAGTAGGTTCATTACTCTACCATTCAAAGTCTAAAAACCCTAGATTACAAGTCTAGTTCAATAATCACTACGCGGCATAATTTAACATGATTAAACAAAGCATACACTCATATAACAAACGACCTAACCATAAAAGATTGCATAATGTAACCACGGAGCTTACTGATAAATTATAGAAGTGAACCAAAGTGAAGACAATCGAAAATAACATAGAAACCCTAAAAATGGTGCCCCCAGAATCTTCGTTGGAAAATGACATAGGTTGCCGAGAATTTGATCGAAAAAATGATGTTTGTGAAAGGGAAGGGGTTTTTCCGTCACTTTTTATGGTTTAAGATCAACAATAGTGGTCAAATGTTATTTTGACCCCTTATATAAGCAAATAGGGTCAAATTTTAAAAATCTACAGATCGAGCCTACGACCCCTACTACAAGTCCTAGGCTATCCTATGACTCATAGGTCCTGGTCTCGTAGTAGATCCAACACTTATAAAAAATTGGGAATCATACCTAGGCACTACGAACCCCTCTTATGACACATAGGGGACCCTACAAGTCATAAGGTTGGCTCGTAGTGTATGTGCCAACTTCTAGTACTCACTGATTCCCTCTACGATGCATGACTACGACTCCTAGGTCTAATAGTAAAGGATGCTCCAAGTGCCATTTTTCAGATCTTAAGTTCTTCGATTCTCACCTGCAAACCAAATCTCAAAACACAACAATTCTCAAAATATTACAACTGCACCAATGTTTTTCAATCATAAAAACTAACTCAGACCTTCTACTTAAGAATTTCAACAATCAAAAACACTTAAAACAATCAAACAATTATCAAAAATGCTTAGGTTGCCTCCCAAGTAGCATCTTGTTTAATGTCGTGGCATGACTTTCTCACCATCCTTCATCAATTATCATCAAGGGTCCACATCTCACTCTTGCACTCATTTGGGTATTTCATTTATTGGCTAATATTGAAAACAACCTCTGTATCATTAACCCTAAACCATTGTTGACCTGAATCCATATCCACTAAGGCTCTCCCAATGGCCAGAAATGGTCTCCCAAAAATGATGGGCACCACAAAATCAACTTCGCCGTCAAGGATTACAAAATCTACCAAAATGATGAACTTATCCAATTTAACAAGCACATCTAAAAAGATTCCCTGTGCCTTTTGAATAGTTCGATCCGCTATAAGCAACCTTATTCTTTTTGGGGTAGGAGCACCAAGGCCAATCTTTTTGAAAACCACAAGAGACATTAGATTGATGCTCGATCCTAAGTCACAAAATGCTCTTGCAAACTCGACATCACCAATGGTATAGGGATGGTGAATGCACCGAGGTCCTCTCACTTTTAAAGAAGGCATTTGGTCATCATCGCATTACATTGTTGAAGTTCTTGCAAGAACTCTTTGCTCAAAGTGAATTTCTTGGAGACCAAATACTTGATATACTTGGCATACTGGGGCTTTTTCTCTAAGGCCTCTAAAAGGGGAATACTGATGGAGAGTTTCTTCAACATCGAGATACAGTGTTTGAATTAACCCTTCTCTTCCTTCCTCTTAAGTCTTTGAGGAAAAAGAGGAGGAGGTTTGGGAATTAATTTCAATGTCTCATGCTGCCTTGTCTCTTCTTATTGCATCCCAATGATATTTGGATCTTCTCCCTCAACCAAGACTTCACCATCAAGACCCTTCACATCAACTTCATCCATAATTACTGGCATAGGGGGTCTATAGTACTCTTTCCACTCCTACTCATCACCACCATGCAATGCCCTTCATTCTTTTGGTTTTGAACCTTATTGCTTGGTAGGGTTCCCTTTTGGTGCTGATTCAATTATCAAGAAAGTTGTTTGAATTGTTGCTCTAGTTGCTTAATAGCGACCGACTTAGACTCTGTTTTCTGGTTAATACTTGAAATATCTACTTTCATTCCCTTCAAAGTCTCATCTTGATGGTTGGCTTACTTCAACAATTTTTCGAACATTTCCTTAATCTTTGAATGGCTTGATTTGGCATCATGATTGTATGGTGCCATATAAGGACCTTTCCTGTAGCCTTCTCTTCTCCCCCATTCTGCATCTGGCACTATCACTCTCTCTCAAAGTATCCACCCCAGCTATCTCTATACATCCTATCATGGGTGAAGTTCGGACTTTGATTTCTGGAACGTTGCATCCAATTATCTGAATTGGACCCTTAAAGGTTGTTTCAGAAACCCGCCGCTTGGTTGCTTACAAAACATGCATCCTCATCAAAGAATGGATCATCATAGGTAGGGACCTTCAGAGCTTGGTGCGTGACTACCTTGACACTTGTCTGATTTTGCATTAAAACCAAGTCCATACTTGTGCGAAGCTGAGCAAGTTGCTCCATGATCTATTCGTTTACCTTTGCTTGCTCGTTATTTGTGTTAAATGCACACAAGGGTTTCATCACACCTTGCTCTTGTTGTCCCTAAGCTTGATTTGTTTTGACCACTTGCACCATTCTTATGGTTATTAATGCAAAAGGTTGGTCTAGGAACATGCCTCCCACAATCGTATCGACGCAAGCTTGACTATTGGCATCAAGTGCTCGACAAAAAAGTTCAACCAAGTTATTATCAACAATCATGTGATATGGGACCATCCTCAATCATTTAGCAAACCTCTCCCATATTGTGTTGTTAGAATTACCTAGCAAACGCTCAAAGTTGTTGATTTAGTCCTAGAGCTTCAACTTCTTGGATCTTCGGAAATATATTTCAAGGACTACCCCTTGAATTTCATCCCAACTTGTGATAGTACCAGGAGGAAGCTCAGACAACCATACAGCTGCATTGCTAGTCAATGATAGTGGAAACACTCTCAAACCCACAATATCAAGAGAAAGGTATTGTGTCCCCATGACACTCTTGTAAACAAACACCACATTTAAAGATGAAGGTGGGGATCCTCCGAAGGTAGCCCTGTGAATAGTCCTTGGTTTTGGACCATTTGGAGCAATCAACTTGATACTACGAACTTAGTATTTTCTTATAAAGGGGGCAATACTATAGCATCGGTAACATCCATGGCCATAGGATTCAGTCGGTATTTGTTGCATCCATAAGCATTTTAATTGAAGTCACTGAGTTGTGGCCTGTAACTCATTTGTGGTGGATTCTCTTATCTTCCCATATCCTCATTTGTATACAAATCTTCCTCAACCTCGATATCTTCATTCAGTTGAGCCATTTTTCTTCGTAGTTGATGGATCTCCAAAGTGGGTGGAGCTAAGGGATTGACTTGGCTCTTTGTGTTGGGCATACAACCTAATATATCCTGCAAATCAAATCAAACAAAAAATATTAAAACAAAAGTAAAGTACAAGAGACTCTATAAATGAACACTAGAACTAACTAATAATAAAATCAAATCAAAACCTAGTTGTGTTCCCCAGCAACGGCGCCATAATTTATGACATGATGTTCATGTTCTAATTAAAAAGTAGTTGTTGTCAGAAATTAACCTAACCATGGTTAGGATTGAATCCACAAGGAATATAGGGCTTGATTACCATATTTCACCGCTAATCATTTCTAGTATTTCTAACTACAATCGCTAAATAGGGGTTTTTTGTATTTCAAAAACAAAATAAAACTACTATTAACTATAACGTGAGGAAACACTAAATTTTAGGGAAAACCATGGGAATTGTGTTACCCATTGTTCGTCGACTTGATTACCCTAGGTAACAATAACTCCAATTTGTGATTTGTATGCTGGACGGTAACATAAGTTCTCCCATCCCTCTTGTGAAGGTGAAGGTCAAATTTCATCATGGCACTTGGTCGGCAACCATGGCAAGCCAACTAACCATTACCTATTGTCCCAGTCAATCTCCCCTTGGTCAAGCACATTTAATTAGAAGAGAACATATTAATCGAATTCTGTCATCTACTTCCCTTTTCCTATTCATCATTACCTTTGTTGGAATCATGGTAGTAGGCAGGGTTTGGTGTTGGCCACCACCAAATGCCATTAATAATGAAGGAAAATATATAATACATGCAAAACCTAAGCATAGAAATGCAAGAAACCTAGGTCATCTCAATGTCAACTACCCATGGTTCCCACAACCCCATTGTGGGTACTTAGCTACTCTGGCTAAGGCAAAACACACAAGAATGCAAATAATAGACATAGTTGAGAGATTATCAATACCAATAAAGAAAATATGCACTACAAATATCAAACCCATAAGCTTGATTCATCAAAAATGAGTATAAGGCAAAATTTGCAATCCCTAAAATGGGTTTTCCAAGGGAGAATAATAAACTAATCTAAAAAACTAAGAAAAGCTTCAAAATGTATTTCTCAATAGTCTATTGGTTGAACTCCTTGATAAAAACCTAACTTAAATTATATATAGTATTTAAGAAACAACCCTAGAATTTACATAGAAAAGATAGTTAGCAGTTGATAAGTTATGAAGGTACGACTATTAGGATGACCTACGAGTCGAACTCGGGGTCTCATATCAGGTTCTTAGCAACTTGGACTAAACTGGTACCACCAATTGGTACGAGTCATTTCTTGAGCTATGACTCGTATGTTAATCTCATAGTCTTGGTCTTCACTTTTTGATCCAACGTCTTATCTCTCTGGTTCTTGCTACAAGTCCATCTATTTGAGTCATAGTCTGACTTATGACTCATATGATGGCCTTGTAGAGGTGACCTCCACTTAGTAGATTTCTGAATTTTGGTCTCTGATTCTTGCTACGACACAATCCTATGGCTCGTATGATGAGCTATAACTCGTAGAGCTTGTATGGCCTATGCTTTAACAAAATCTTTACTTTTTCTTCAAAATCATGCTACCCTTACTTTTCTGCAAGATTAACACAAAAACACATCAAAACACTAAAAAATTATTTTAAGAACTCACAAAATCCCTTGTTTTAGGCAACAAATGTGTTGTATTTTGATAGTTCATCAAGCCACCCCACCAACACCTTGAACCCTAGGGAAGTCATTAGCAAACCCCCTTTTAGTAGCATGAGAAGGCCCTTGTCCTTGACCAAATTTAGTACCCTTTTGGAATTTGCAATCAAATTGGACCCTCTTGGCCTCATGCGCTCTTCTCTTCCTAAATATCTCCTTCTCCATTTGCTCGGCATAGGTCATTAATTAAGACTATCCCTATCACTAATTAGCATGGTGGACCGACTTTCATCCCTTGTTAAGCCAGAGACCCTCAGCATAAACTATTCATCCAAGATCTAGGATCGGCCGCCAAATGAGGAGCATACCTTGAAAATTGATTAAACTTGAGGGAATACCCCCTCAAACTCATACCCCTTGTTTCAACTTCATAAACTCTACCAACTTTGTTTCCCTTAGCTCAAGAGGGAAAAATCGATTAAGAAAAGCTAATTTGAACTTCTCCCAAAGCACCACATTACCAATTCCCCTTTCAACCTCCCATAGATCATACCATATTTGTGCTACCCCTTTTAGTTGGTATGCTTCCAACTCTGCCCTTTCATTTGGCCCAACACCCATTACAATAGATATTTTGTAGGCCTTATGAAAAAACTCTTATGGATCTTCATCTACTTTGACCCATAAAATATTGGAGGGTTCATCCTCATGAAGTCTCTTACCCTAGCCCCGGGGTTAGTAACATAAGGGGCCTTGGTCCTCTTGATTAACTTGATTAGCCACAACTTGGGAAAGCATAGTGCTAGCATCCTGAAGCTCACTATTGGTATATTGCTCCTCGGGAGTTTGGGCCCTTCTTCTCCTAGTGTTTTGCAAGATTTAGCATAGCAAAAAACAATCTCTAGGGGAAAAGTCACTATAACTCTACTACAAGATGTAGAACATGAACAATGGGAACGTTTCCTAAAATGTCTCATAACCTCCTACTCATAGTAATGGCATGCTTCACAACCATGAATAGGACTCTAATTGATGCAGTGTGTCGAACTCCGAGGGTCTGTCAACCCAATGCTCTGATATCAAGTTTTTCACAACCCAAGCATATTGCCAAGACATGACACGGCAAATGGAGAACACAAAGGAACCCCAAACAAGCATCTTAATTTATCATTACATATCATTGGTCATGGAAACATCTAAAAACAGTAAAGAGCAAGAGTAGGGGTAAAAGGGCTAAGGGAATAGCTTGCACAATGTTGTCTTAAAAAGAGAAGTGTTAAACTCATATCATAGATACATAACATATCCAACAACCACCTCTACTGCATAGATAAGAGCGGGGGCCAAGATAAAGCAACTGGGCTTACCCTTATAGTCAAATAGAACATAAAGAAGAATGTCTCAATACATAAAAAGAGAGCATAGACTAAGTTCCTCGAAGTGGAGGACTCACCAACTAGCTTGAGTAGCATCGAACTAGCCATGTCGAGGAGTATGATCAACTTGGGCTCCAGTTCTTACATAGTGATATCATGTTGGCAAGAGTTTGTGTTAATATGTTCGAATGTACTATGTATGTAGGATGCAATGAAATAATAGATAGGCATCATAATCGAAATGCATAATATTAAGCAATAGGTAAAGTATAACAATATGATATGTATGATCAATGCTTAAGTAAAACATGCTTAAGTAAATCATACTCATATAGGATGTTATATATGTAGAAGAGACCAAGATAGCTATTAAAGGTACAAACCCCTTGGTGGTTGTGTGGTACAAACCCCTCACATAGTTTATGATAATCACACCTTATCACTATGGTGGCGAAGTACAAACCACTCACATGGTTGATGAGTACAAACCCCTACTTTCGTTACCCGGGCTCTTATCCCCTCATATCGGGTATGGTCTAATGCAACACTTTATATTGACTATACCATATATATATATAAGCCAATTTCATCATTATATAATCTTTCATATCATATCTCATGCTTTGGACTATCAACTCTTCAAGAAACCATATCCAAATATTTTATCAAACACTTAGAGGGTGTGTAGTGCTAGTATTAGACCATGAAATATAGAGATGAAATCATGCAAGAGAATCCATTGTAAAACTATCCATTATCACCTTGCAATACCCTCAAGAAACATACATCAAAACCCCTTACCAAATCTTCCAATAGATCAAAGATTTAAAGCTCAAAACATGGCAAAACAATCACAACTGTACATAGCTTTAACATAGTGTATAGTGAATTTCATAATAATTAAGACCCATTTGTAAATCAATTAAATCATGCAATCTGAGTAAAAGGAGGCTTGGGTATCATGGGTAAAAGGAACCCATGAAAGAAACCCACATACCTTAGCTTAGAGAAGAACTTAGTGAATATTGGAGATGGAGAGTTGAAGCTTGAGGAAGAACGTTGAAGGAAAACATTAGCTTGGTATGAGGTTTTGGGACTTGAGTTTAGGGAGTAAAAATATGACTAAGTGTTTCAGTGAGTATTGTGAAATGTTTAGGTTGATATGAGGGTTAAATTTTGTTAAGTATGGGAAAAAATACATTTGGGAACACTTAGGCCTAGGACTTAGAAGTCCTGGACAGAACTTGAAAAAAATAGTCCACTTTTACATTCCGCGACACGGATTTTCCACTGGAAATTGCATTATTGGAATTTCATAATTGCTAATCTTTCTCTCTTAAATTGGGGTTAGACCCTTTTTCACCTAATTATGACCTCCTGAACAAGAATAGTTAGTCAAATTTATAAAATAGCAAATAGATTTTTAGCTATGTGGAATTTAAAGTTCCGGGCTTTCCGAGGCACATTTTTGGGCACTTTTTGTGGTTGTTTGACCTTCTCTAATCTCATTAGGGGGTTCTAATCGAGCTGCTAGTTGCTTAACCCTGTCATCAAGTCTCTATATTGATATTGCTTGTCGATCCACCTTTAGTTCACCCTAATAAAATAACATTTTATCTTTTGTACAACCTTTTCTTATTCATTGGTTTTAATAAGCACTTGCTCAAGCATAGGCTCAATCCATGAGAGTTTATCAGTGATGCATTACTGGTTTAGTAACCTGCTCCAATTAGGAGTACTTTTTTTCTGGTAGTACTTGGAGGTCCCTCGGATGTACTAGTGGATGGCACTAGCTGCTTTTGTAGTGGTTGATAAAAACTTGCGTGATAGCAGATAACTTATCCATGTATTCAGTAATTTAGTTGAATGGTTGCTTTCGAAATGCCTAACACCTTTGACTAAGGCATTAGTATATCCTTACATTTCAGAGGTTAGTGCTCGGTAGAAGTTATCTCCCAATTCATTGTTAGTTAGTCAATGGTTCAGTTTCATCGCCAGACACTTCTTATGCCTTTCCCAAGCTGCTACCAAAGATTCTCCTGGCACCCTTTTAAAATTGCAAATGTTATTCTATAGCTCCTGCTTGTTGGGCCCCTTATAGGAGTTCATAAGGAAGATTCTCTTGACCTGCCCCCTAGTTAGAACAAACATCCGGTGACAGAATTGACCACCATTCAACAACTTCACTCCTGAGAGTCGTGGGAAAAGTTTGAAGAGCCATGGCCTCCCAAACAAAATGTCTTGTCCTAAGAACCCCTCTTAGTTTTTGACTAAACTTTTGCAGGTGCAGTTAAGGGTCTTTGGACTCTTTCCCATAGAACAGGCGACATCTCTGTAATATTTCCAACAAATCACTTGTGACGTAGAGCTTTTTCTGGTGATGGTGTCAACCAACCTGCACTTAAAATCAACTAACAAAAACAAAAAATAAAATTAAAATACAAGAGAGTTTGGAAATTAATACTTGAACTAACTAATAGTGAAATCAAGTCAAAACCTAGTCGTATTCCTCAGCAACAACGCCATAATTTTTTATGGTGTTAACGATGAAATAAAAAAGTAGCCGCTATCAGCAATTAATCTAACCGAAGGTTATTGTCGAATCCATAGGGGATACATGACATGACTACAAGACTTCACTATCAATCATTTTGAGTATCTATCACCAAAACCTCTAAATACGGGTGTGTTGTGATTCAAAATCAAAAGTAAAATAAATACTAAACTACTATGCGAGGAAACACCCAATTTTAGGGACAACTTGGGAATTGTGTTCCCATGGCTCGTTGACTCGATTACCTTAGACAACATAACTATAATTGAACTATTCATACCAAACGGTAACTTATGTTCTTCCAGCCCTCTTGTGAAGGTGAAGATTTCACCATGGCACGTGGTCAGCAACCATCGTGTGCCAACTAACTGTTACTCATTTTCCAAGTCAACCTCCACATGGTCAAGTTTGGTTGATTAGATGAGAACACATCAATCAAATTCTATCATTTACTTCCCTGTTCCTATTAATCACTGCCTTGGTTAGGATCATGATAGTAGGTGGGGTTGGTGTTGGCCACCATAAATGAACAATCAAAACGAAGGGAAATAAACAATACATGCAAAACCCTTATCATAGAAAAATAATAAATCTAAGTTACCTCAAGTCAACTACCCACGGTTCCCACAACCCCAAGTTGTGGGTGCTTAGCTACTCATGGCTACAACAAAAATGCAAAGACAAGACACAGTTGAGAGTTTTACCCAAAGCAATGAAGAAAGATAGTACCACAAATTTCAAACCACAAGCTTGATATATTTAGAATGAATACAATATGGAATTTTCACTATACAATAGTGGGTTTTACAAGAGAAAATGAAAATTTATCCTAAAACCCTAAAATATTCTAGAGAATGTTCAAAGGTGTTGTTCAATGTTCAAAATCTGGAATCTCTTGCAAATAAAACCCTAAGTTAAAGTATTTATAGTGGCTACACATTTAGCCATAAAAATTACAAAGAAAAGATAGCTGGTAGATGGTATGTCTCTAAGGTACAACTCGTAGGATGACCTACAAGTTGTAATCGGGGTCTCGTATCAGGTGTTTGGCATTGTGGGCTCAACTGGTACGGCCCAATAGTATGAGTCATTTCTTGGGCTACAACTTGTATGTTCCTCTCATAGTCTAGGCCTCCTATTTTTTGTTTAAAGTTTTGGATCTCTGTTTCCTGCTACGATTCCACCTATGTGAGTCCTATTGATACCTACGTCATGCAAGGTGGCCTTGTAAAACTGATATCCACTTAGTAGATTTCTGATTTTTGCTCTCTAGTTCTAGCTTTGAGATCACCCTATGACTCGTTGCATAGGCTATGACTCGTAGGTGAGCTCGTATGTTCTGCACTTTAGCAAAATCTGTAATGTTTCTCCACAATCATGCCAACCTACCTTTTCTGTAATAACAACACAGAACACATAAAAATCATAAAGATTCGCATTAAGAACTCACAAAATTCATTGTTTTATGCATTAAATGTGTTGTATTTTCATAGCACATCATCGAGCCCCCACCTTAAGCCTCACTCGGTGCTAAGTATAGTCCCACGGAATACTTGAAGTAATCATAAATTTAATCATAACATGGATGGCTTGTAAAAACATGATAGCATGACATAAGTAGCTCATTGATATACTTGACCCTTACAAATGGCGTATTACTTTTACAAGAGGGTAAAAACAATGCACAGACTTGATCCCTTCTAGTAGACATTGCATTGCATATAAGTGTAGAAATTACAACATGCTTGACCCCTTCTAGTCAGAAATGGTACATAAGGGTAAAATAGAGTCATGATTGACCCCTACATGTAGATATTATTCACTCACAAGAAGGTAGAAATATAGGATAAGGACTCAATAATTTACTTGCAAATCATAGAAACTTTTCATGAGTTTAAGACATGCTTGGGAGCCCATAGTTTATCATAACATGCTTGTCCTAAAATTCATGCAAGAATCATTCATTCAGATAGGATTCTCATCATACAACCTTAGTCAAATATGGAGGATTCATGCACATGCACTTAAAACTATCAAATCCAAGAGTATGACACAATACAAGAGTGAAATCAACTAATTTAAGGCTTTCCAAACTAACCCACCACTATAATAGAAAAAGCTTTGTTTGTGTATCATGAAAACACTAACAATATTTTAACATAAATAATAATTTCTTGAAGAACCTATATAGAAGACATGTGAACAATCCATAACCATATTATCATAAGAAAAAGTTCATGAATACCCATAAAATAACCCATAAATCCCTGTAGTTTGAGAAGAGGATTGGTTGGTCTTATGTAAAAGAATGAGATGTATTAGGGCTTTTGGAATGAAGAAGAATGAGATGTATTAGGGTTATGTAAACTGATAAAGGACATAGATGGGGTCAAAACAATGTAGTTTGGACTTAGAAGGAAGAGGAAAAGTCAAATTTACCCCTACTAAAATCCTGGACGAACGGGTCCATGAGACCCTATCTATGGGTCGTAAAGTAATCTATGAGCAATAGATAACATTTTGTTAACTATGTGTCCTTAAATTGGAGTTACTGGAATTTGTCATGAAACCCCTAGTATAGGATTTATGATTGGTAGAGTGATTTATGAGTAGTCTGATGAGTCATAATTCAAACTTTAGAAAGATCCAAATTTCAACAAGTTTCCCAGATTCTATTAGACCTACCTTACGAATCCTACAAGGACTTATGAGTTATAAACCCCTTTGTAAATATCAACAATTCAATTTATCCAAGCTTATCTCTTGCATCACTCTTACCACCATTAGTGGGGTCTGACACACCTTGCAAGTAGTGTTGTTGAACTTCAATAGTGATGGCATTCCAGGGTGCATGATTCGAAGAGGGCTTGTTATGATGGTGGGTTCTCCATTTCTAAGGGTGGTGGTTATGGTTGCTTCCAATAGGGCCAAGGATCTAATGCTCGAGTTTCTAATACTAGGGTGCCTCCTGCTAAGGCACAAGATGGAGGTTGGTGAATGCCTCCCTCGTGTGCTACTTGTGGGAAGAATTACTAGGGTACTTGTTAGAGGAATTTGGGTACATGCTATGGGTATGGTGATAAGAACCACAAGATTTCTAATTGTCCTAAGGTTGCTTAGAATGGTCAGGGTCAAGTTGCTCAAGGCCAACAAAGAACTCTACAAGGTGATGCCCCAAGAAATAGTAGGTTCTATGCTTTGCATACTCATCAGGAAGTTGAAGAGACTCTGAATAATGTGACTCATATGTTAAAAGTCTTGAGATTTCATTTCTTATGCTTTGCTTTATCTAAGTCCCAATTCATCTTTTATGACTCTTCCATTGGCTATTAAGTTTGGTTTGAATCATGTACTCTTAGAGGAGCCATTTTTGGTGTATACTCCCGTGGGTGAGTCCGTTGTTACCCATAGAGTTTATTGAGGTTCTCCTATTTCTATGTTACATAAAGTCTTGCCATATGATCTTGTGGAACTTGAGATTTTTTATTTTTATGTGATTCTTGAGATGATCTTGTTGCATGCTTCCTATGCCTCTATATATTGTAGAACCCTAAAAGTCAAGTTCCAATTTCTCCATGAGCCTGTTCTTGAATAGAATAAGTTTATTTCCTACCTTAAGGCCTGAAAGATAATTTATAAGGGGTGTGTCTATCATATTGTAAGGGTCAAGGATGTGGAGTCTGAGTTACCTACTTTTGAATCAATTTTGATGGTGAATAAGTTTTCGGATAGGTTTCTCAAATAATTCCTCAGTATTCCTCCCTAAAGGGAAGTCAACTTTCACATAGATATTCTCCCAAATACTCAACCTATCTCTATTCCTCCTTATCATCTAGAACCAACAGATTTGGAAAAATTGAAATATGAGTTGAAGGATTTGTTAGAGAAAGGCTTTATTAGGCCTAGTATATTTTCATGGGGTGCTTTAGTGATATTTATATATAAGAAAGATGGGTCTTTTCTAAAGTGCATTGATTATAGGCAATTGAATAAGGGAACCATCAAGAATAAGTATCCATTGCTCATGATTGACGACTTGTTTGATCAACTTTAAAGGGCCACCCAATTCTCAACTATTGAATTCCATTCCGATTATAATCAATTTAAAGTTAGGGATTGTGACATTCCTAAGATAGCTTTTTGAACTAGGTATGGGCATTTTGAGTTTGTGGTGATATGTTTAGGTTGACTAACAATCTGATCATATTTATGGATCTTATGAATCGGGTGTTCAAGCCATTCCTTGATAGTTTTGTGGTTGTATTCATCAACAATATCCTTGTTTGTTTTCGAAGTAAACGGGAGCAAATGGATGATTTGACATTGGTTCGTCAGACCTTGAGAGAGAAGAAATTGTATGCCAAGTTCAGCGAATGTAAGTTTTGGTTTGGTGAGGTAGCCTTTTTTGGTCATGTGGTATCTAGTGATGGTATTAAAGTTGACCCCAAGATGACTGAGGCTACAAAGAATTGGCCTACATCATTGATTCCTTCGGATATTCAAAGGATTCTTGGGTTAGCAGGTTATTATAGAAGGTTTGTTAAAGGTTTCTCATCTATTACATCTCCATTGACCAAGTTGACTCAAAAGATGGCCAAGTTTCATCGTTTGGTTAGGTTGGGTGTTAGATTATCCTACTTTAATGATTGTGGTATTCATGTTTAGAATTGAGCCAAATCTTTTGTGATTGTTCATGTTAAGGCTAAGTAATTTCTATATCCGGCATTGGTTAAGTTTAAGAAATTAGTAGATGAAAAGAAGATAGAGGTTCTCTCCCAAGGGGGAGGTGGTGTTCTTCGATATCAAGATCTTTTGTGTTCTGGATGTTAATAGTCTTAGGAGGGTGATTAGGAGTGAAGCCCATAACTCTCATTACTCTATTCACCTGGGATCTACTAAGATGTATCGAGAGTTTAGGGAAGTGTATTTGTGGCCTAGTATGAAAAGGATATAGTCAAGTACATATCTAAGTGTCCTAATTGTCAACAAGTAAAGGTAGAGCACCAATGGCACTGTGGTTTGGCTCAAGATATTGAGATTCCTACTTCGAAGTGGGAAGATGTGATCATGGATTTTCTTATTTGTTTGCCTCGGACGCATAGGCAATTTGATTCGAGTTGGGTTATTATTGATCAGTTGACTAAGTCAACTCATTTCCTACCAATCAAGACTACCTTTAGTGCTAAACATTATACAAGGTTGTATATTCATGAGTTGGTGAGGTTTTATGGTATGCCTAGGTCAATCCTATTAGATCATTGCACCCCATTTACTTCTCACTTTTGGAGGTTGAAGTTGAGTAGTAGTTTTCATCCTCAAACTGATAAACCAGCTGAGAGAACAATTCAAACATTAGAGGACACGTTAAAGGCTTGTGTGTTGGTATTGAAGGTTAATTTTGATAATCATCTTCCAATCATTGAGTTTTTCTATAGCAATAGCTTTCATGCCGACATTGGTATGGCTCCGTTTGAGGCCTTGTATGGTAGGAGATGTAGATCTCTTTGGGGTGGTTTGAGTTGGGAGTGATTGTTTTGATTGGCCAAGATTTGTTGTTGATTATGGGGACCTTGGAGACAACCCAAAGTTGCTACTAGTCCTATTCAGATGTTAAGAAGAGGGATCTTGACTTTCATGTTGGTGATTGGGTGTATCTGAAAGTCTCACCTACGAAGGCTTTAATGTGTTTTGGAAAGAAGAGAAAGATAAGTCCCTAGGATATAGTTCCTCATATGATTGTTGAGTAAATTGGGAATGTGGCTTATAGGTTAGATTTGCCTCCGGATTTGGGTTATATTCACCTAATTTTCCATGTGTCTATGTTAAGGAAGTTGGTTGGTGATCCTACTACCTTTGTGCCTTTGGAAGGTGTTGATATTGAGGAGAACTTGTCTTATGAGGAAGTTTTGGTTGCGATTATGGATAGGCAAGTGAAGCGGCTTCATAACAAGGATGTGGCTTCAATTAAGGTGCTTTTGAGAAATAAACATGTGGAGAGTGCTACATGGGAGGCAGACTTGGACATAACAAAATGATATTCCCATCTACTAAAGACTAAGGTATTAGGTTCTTTCTACTCCAGGTGGTCCTAATTCTTTCACTCTTGAGTTTCATGCCATGACATGCCTACATGTGCACGAAAATAATTCTTATGATGTTTTGAATACATTTTGATATGAGTTTTAATGACTTTATGATTTTGAATTGATGAAATATGCATTGTATCTTGTGTTGGATATTTCATATTCTAAGTCAGGCCTTTCAAGCCTTGTTCTAGTATGTTGGAGGATGAATGTTCCCAAGGGGGAGATCATGTATAGACTCGGGCTTTGTATGACCTTAATAGAGCATAGAAATTTTGTTCCAAAAAGTATTGGACAAAGGTGATGCTTCAGGGAGACCTCCATGGCACATGTGAAGGTACACGAACCGTGTAATGGCGCCTTGAAGGGGCCCTTGGCCTTATGTGTAGTGTATTGGCTTTAATGTGGAGTCTAAGATCAATGCATGACAGACATGAACCCCACACAGTCTTTGTGAGGCTTTACGGTACGTGTGGTGTGCTGTGTGGAGGGCCTTGGCCATGAAAATCCACATTTTCACTAAGGCATTTCACACATGGACCCTTTCAGAGACTATATGGCCTTTCATTGTCCGTGAGGCCCTCTGTATGGGTGTTAGAGTGAAAATATTTTAAGCATTGGATCACCATCACATAATTTTTTCATTGAAAAATATTCTATGTGAATCTTCCTGGAGGAGCCACGCGAATTGTATACCTTGGTACGAGCCCTCAAGCCCTCTGTGTGGATGATGGTGTGCAATTTTTCTAATATTGGATTACCATCTCGGACCTTCTTCGGGAAGAATTTTTTGAAGTATTGGATCACAGAGGAGTATACAGTTCATATACGCTTTCATGAGTTGTATACCTTCTCATGGAATCCCTAGCAATATTTTTTTTGCTTGTTTCACTAATGATGTTTGCGTAATTATGGTTTTTCCTAAGGGTCATTTATTACTTTTTATGTAATCTAAGGACATTCAAATGACCTATACTCCATTTCTATCATTTAAATTCACGCTTACACTTAGAAATACATTGATCCCTCTTAAGAAATCCTCTCAAGGACTTTAGTGGAAAATTAGCTTGGAATTCAAGGAAGGACTTGAATCTTCAACAAATTCTTCTTACTTCTTCTTGGAGAACTTAGTTATGTGGGATTTATTTTTTGTCCTGTTCAACCAAGAAGACCCAAACTCTTTTAACGCTTGATTTATGGAACTTAAGCTTATTTTATTTATGTGTTTTGAAGATTATTGTTTACTAAATTCTATTAAAGTATTGGCTATGCTTTATTGTTGATTTTAACTTGATTTAAGCCCCAATATGTTGAATTACATGAGTATTATGAAGATTTCAATATGCATTTTCCCTTTAATTTTTTATCTTAGCATGGGTTATCAATACTATGATTTGAATGTGGATTTTGCGTATGGATTTACTTGAATTTCATATTGTATTATTGATTTTATGTTGAATCTATATTGCCCATGCTAATCTCATATTAGTCATGGCATATGCATTCATGAACATTGAATTTTATGGAAAATTATGAAGTGGGTTAAGCCTAATTATGTTAATGAATATAATTTTGATAAGATTGTAGTTATGACAAGAATATGATCACATAAATGTCTATGATATTTGCTCTTTGAGCATATTGGATGTTTACACCTCATTGGAAATTGTGAATGGTCTACTCCTATGTATGAAAAGTATGATTTGAAATGTGATTTGACTTTTGAGCTCATGTATGAATGATTATGAAATACATTTGGCTTTTAAGCCCAAGTATGCAATGAAATGATTTGAAATGACTTGCATCTCTTTTGAAATCATATATACATATATGTATTCTTGTGCAATGATGAATTAGAATCGATGACATTGGAGGCATCAAGGGTATCTCCAAGGGTCCTTGTCCTTTATCTTGAACTATGTGCCACCATGGGTATATTTATATGATAACCCTCACTAAAATGGGAGGCCTGTAAGGTGTGGTTAAAACATTGAGATGATTTATATGAACAGAAAATCGTATCTGAAATGGGAGACCCGTAAGAAAGGATACTTTTTTAAAATGGGAGGCCCGTAAAGAGAAGTATGGTTTATCTTGGGAAAGTAGACCACGTCTTTTCTGGTGTGGGGATGACATCGGGATTCCAAGTAATAACTCACTTGGTATTATATGTCAGTTGAGGTCTCATTCCCTCATTCTATAAGAGTTAAGCATTTCATGCAACATGTATTTCATAGTATATTTTATATACTCTTTCTTCGATATGTATATGTTTCTATATTATGTGCCCTTGTCATCTAACATTGAATGTAGGTTTGATAAGTCATATGCATTGCATGTATGCTATCTAGATCCAAGCCTAGGGCCTAGATATGACACGGCGAATGGTGAACCCAAGGTGACCCCAAACAAGCCTTTTAGCATATTAATATCACATCCTTGATCGTGGAAGCAAAATAATCATCAACAAGATATAATTAAAAAGGAAGCAGAACTAAGGGAAGTCTTTGATATTCATAAAAGCATAAAAGAGTCAAGTTCATAACAAAACATAACACAGTATCCAACAACAACACCAACTTAGAATAGAGTGGGGGCCAAAAAACTTCCTGGACTTACCCTCATGATGACCGAGTGTTTGACATAAAAAAGTTTCAACACAGCAAGAGTAACGCAGATAGTGTCCTTGGACTTAAGGACTCACCAATGCCTTTCTCTGAACTTTCGAACTGGCCACTGGGAGATCATCAAAAGGATCTCCATTCCCTATAAGGTAACATCATGTAGGCATAGAGTATGCTTTAGTACGTTTGAATGTACTAAGTATGTAGGGTGCAATTCAACAAAAACTTAAGCCAATACATTCAAAATGAATAATCATAAGCAATGGATATATAATTTCAATATGACTTGCATGATTAATGCTTGTAATAAAACATTCTTGTAAATCATTCAACTTGCATAATATATCACATATATATATGGGAAGAGACCTGAACTGACATAGACTAAAAAGCTACAACTTGGACTCTGAAGCCTGACGCATCATCCGTTCAAGTGACTGGGCATGGCACCCTCGGTAAACTATGGTTTACTTGCCATGGCAAACCAAACATGATAACATGAACTAGATGGATTCACCAGTATAGCAAGGGTAATATTCATAATCCTATGGTGGCACATAGTTTAGAGACTAAAGACTTTATATAAGGATACCTTGAGTCGAGTCTCCATCTTAAGCCTCAATCGGTGCTAA
Organism: Solanum ossicruentum; assembly: GCA_025774065.1. Lineage (NCBI taxonomy): Eukaryota > Viridiplantae > Streptophyta > Magnoliopsida > Solanales > Solanaceae > Solanum > Solanum ossicruentum. The sequence continues at coordinate 127,096 of JAOTQR010020715.1, forward strand.
GTCAAATCCCACAGAATACATGAAATAATCATGCTTTAATCATAACATGAACAACTTGTAAGAATATGATTAGAGTAGCTTAAAAACATGCTTGACCTCTACTAGTAAACCTAACTTGAACATGAGAATAGATCATAATCATACATGAACTCTTGATTTAACATGAATGGCTCACAAGAGGTAAAAATCTTAAAATAGGGATTAACATGACACTTGTAAAATAATAGATACTTTTCATTAATTCAATACATACTCGAAAGCCCTTAATGATCTTGTGTCACTTGATGTCAGGACCCAAGCCTAGGCCTAGACGTGACCAACGAATTGGGAACTTAAAGAAACCCCAAACAAGTCTAATAGTATATTATCACACATCCTTGGTCACAAAAGCAAGATAGTTCATCATAAGAAACATAAATAAGGGGAAATTGGGGACTATGAGAGAGAGACTCATATTTAAATAGTTTGAATAATATAAGTTAGTCAAAGCTCAAGCATAATACAAATTCGTCCAACAACGCCTCTAACATAGAACTTAGCAGGCGTCAAGATAAGCAACCGGTCTCACCCTCATAGTCAAAGTATACCAAAAAGGAAAGATATTCTTCAATACATAGCATAAGTACATAGATATTGCCTTCGAACATGAGGATTCACCAACTAGCTTGAGTGGAAGCCATTACCCACATGGAGGAGGATGATAAAATGGAGCTTAGGTTCTTACATGGTAATATCTTGTAGGCTTAAAAAATGCGTGAGTACGTTTGAATTTACAAAGTAAGTCAGATGCAAAGCAATAAGAGATAGGCAACATAGTCAAAATACAATATCATAGGCAAGGGATAGCATAATAATTATGTCATGTATAAACGTAGCTTTAAAGTAAAACATGCTTATATAGAATACAGTAGTAGAAGGAGACCATCATCATAGACCAATCAACTAGTGGTTAGAATCCAAGGTTTGGCAGCCCCTTGGAGGGTTGTCAAAGTATATACCCCTTAATCGGTAGATGAACATCACATTCTTCATCTAGGTGGCCAAGGTATCAACTCCTCAATAATGGTTAATGGATGTCACACTATCTATTTAGGTTGCTAAGGTATCAATCGCTTAACAATGTTTAAAGGACATCCCACCATCCATTTAGGTTGCTAAGGTATCAACCCTTGCCGGTTAATGGATATCACACCCTCCAATAAGGTGGTCAATTCATCATCCCCTCAACACTGGTTGATGGACATCACACCCTCCACTAAGGCGGTCATCTTATAATAACCTAGACACTCCTCAAAACATAACTTATATGAATATACATTTCATCCTCACAGAGTCATTCAACTCATAAGACATGCTTTGGACCTTAAATTCCTCAAGAAACCACATACGGACATTTTATCAAACACTTAGACGGTGCATAATGCTAGTATAGAACCACGAAATTCAGAGATGAAATCATGCAAGAAAATCCATTGTAAAACCATCAATCAATACATTGCAACACCCTCAAGCAATATACACTTAGCTAAACATTTATTCCAAAATTCAAGTGTCAATCCCCATTGGTGAGTCTATTGCTGCTAAAAGAGTCTATGGAAATTGTTTCGTGTTCATATTGTATAAATTCTTGCCTTGGTATTTTGTTGAGTTAGATATGGTAGATTTTGATGTCATTCTGGGGATGGATTTGTTGCATGCATATTATGCTTTTATTAATTGTAGAACACCTAGTGTTAAATTCTAATTCCCTAATGTGCCCATCCTTGAGTGGGGAAGTCATGATGTTGTGGTCAAAGGATAGGTTCATTTCTTTTCTTAAAGCCCAAAATTGATTTTTAAGGGTTGTGCGGATTATTTTGTGAGGGATAGCGGTGTGGATTCGAAAGTCCTTTTGATTGAGTTGGTTTTGCTGGTTAGTGAGCTTCTGGATGTCTTACTCGCTGAGCTTCCTAGTGTTTGTACCGAAAGAGAAACAGACTTTGGTATAGACCTCCTTCTCGATACTCAACCCATTTCCGTTTCCCCTTACGGTATGACCCCGGTGGAATTGAAAGAGTTAAAGGATCAATTGAGAGATTTGTTAGAAAAGATTTCATAATGCCTAGTAAGTCACCTTAGGGTGTACCAACCTTATTTGCAAAGAAAAAGGATGGCTCCCTTAGAATGTGCATTATCTATTAGCAACTTAATAGAGTCACCCTAAAGAGCAAGTACACTCTACCAAGGATTGATGAAATTTTTTATCAACTTCAAGGGGCTAGTCACTTCTCTAAGATTGATCTACAGTCCAGATATCACCATGTAAAAGTGAGGGAGTGTGGCACTCCTATGATGGCTTTCTGTACTAGGTATGGGCACTTTGCGTTTGTGGTTATGTCCTTTGGGTTGACTAATGCACCGATTATATTCATTGATTCATGAATAGGGTCTTTAAGCCCAACCTTGACATGTTCATGGCAGTCATTGTTGATGATATCTTGTTTTGTTCCCATAGTGAGGAGGAGCATATGAATCACATGAGGGTGGTGTTGCAAAACTTGAGCCAGAAGAAGATGTATGCAAAATATGAAAAATGTGAGTTTTGGTTGAATGAGATTTCTTTTATAGGGCTTGTGGTGTCAGGTGATAGCATTAAGGTAGATCCTAAGAAGACGGAGGTGATTAGAAATTGGCCTAGACCCTTGACTCCATCAGACGTTAGAAGTTTCTTGGGTTTGGTCGGTTATTAAAAGAGTTTTGTAAATGGTTTCTCTTCTATTACATATCCTATGACAAAGTTGGCCCAAAAGAAGGCAAAATATATGTGGAATGACAAATGTGAAAAGAGTTTCCAAACCTTGAAAGATAAGCTTGTCTCTGCTCTTATCTTGGTTTTAACGGAAAGGTTGGAAGGATTTGTTGAATATTGTGGTGCCTCAAAAATTAGTTTCGGGTGTGTTTTTATGAAAAACAGTAAGGTGATAACATATGCCTTTAGGCAACTTATGGTGCCTGAGAAGAATTATCCCATCCATGATATTGAATTGGCGGCCGTGGTATTTGCTTTGAAAATTTGGCGTCACTTCTTGTATGGGGTTCATGTTGATGTGTTTTCTGACCGCAACAGTCTCCAATATGTGTTCACCTAAAAAGATCTTAACTTAAGACAAACAAGATTATTAGAGATTCTTAAAGATTATGATATAAGTGTGCATTATCATCCTAGAAAAGCTAATGTTGTGGCCGATGATCTAAATAGAGTGTCCATGTTTGTATAGCTCAGGTTGAGGATTTTGGTAAGGAGGTGGCTAGAGATGTTAAGCGGTTGGCTAGATTGGGGGTTAGATTGGATGAAGTTGATAATGATGGTGTAATGTTATTGATATCTCTAAATCTTCTTTGATAGAGGTGGTAAAGTGAAAATAAGATCTTGACACTGCCTAGCATGAGTTGAAGGTGTTGGTGAGAGATGGTAAAGTGGACATTTTTTCCCAAGGGAGAGATAGTGCCCTTAGGTACCAAGGTGTATTGTGTAAGCCTAATGTTGATGACTTAAGGGTGTTGATCTTGAAGGAGACCCATAATTCATCCTATTCCATTCATCCCTATTCTACAAAGATGTATAGAGACTTGAGGGAGGTGTGTTGATGCGGTGGTATGAAGAGGGACAATGCCAGGTTCATATCCTGATGTTATAATCGCCAACAAGTCAAGTTGAATATCAAAGCCTGAGTGGCCTAGCCCAAGACTAGAGATCCTTACTTGAAGTGGGAAGAAATCAACATGGATTTCATGGTTGGGTTTCCTGAGACTAGAAATCATTTTGACTATATTTGGGTTCTTGTGGATAGAATGACAAAGTCGGCTCACTTTCTACTATTCAAAAGTACCTATGGTGCCAAAGATTATGCCATGTTTTACATTCATGAGTTGGTTAGATTGCCTAAGATTCCCCTTGTCTATCATTTTGGGCCGTGGACTCAATTCACTTCTCACTTTTAGAGGTCCTTCCAAAGAGGTCTTGGTACAAAGGTTAAGCTTAGCATGATATTTCACCCTCAAACGAATGGTCAAGTCGGGAGGGCTATCCAAACTCATGAAGATATGCTAAGATCTTGTGTTTTGGAGTTCAAGGGTTGTTGGGAGGAACATCTTCTACTCATTAAGTTTGCTTACAACAATAGCTACCACTCAAGCATTGGTATGGCTCCCTTTTAAGCTTTTTTATTGTAGGCATTGTAGACCCCTGGTTGGGTGGTTTGAAGTAGGGGAGATGGCTTTGCTAGGTCCGGATATGGTCATTGAGGCCATGGAGAAGGTGAGGTTGATAAGGGGAGACTGAGAATCGCCCAAAGAAGACAAAAGTCCTACTTTGATATGAGGAGAAGAGATCTTGAATTTAAGGCTGGTGATTGGCTTTATTTGAAAGTATCACCTATGAAGGGTGTGGTCCAATTTGTGTGTCCTTATAAAGCTTTGAGTAGAGTTGGTAAGGTTGCAAATGAGTTGGAGTTGCCTATGAAGATCAATATGGTTCATCCGGTCTTCCACGTATCCATGTTGAGAAAGTGTGTTAGTGACCCAAGTGCTATAGAGCCCTTGGATGTTGTGGGCATCGTAGAAAATAATTTTACTTATAAGGAGGTCCCGATGGAGATTGTTGATAGACAAGTAATGAGGTTGAGAAACAAAGGTGTAGTTTCCGTCAAAGTCCTTTTGAGGAACAAACAAGTTGAAAGTGCCACATTGAAAGCTAAGGAAGACATGAGAAAGCGATATCCATATCTCTTCCATTCTACTCAAGCTGAAGGTACTATTTTAAGTCCCCTATATGATTTCAAGTCTTAAAGTTCAGCCCTTATGTCATTTTGCATGCATCCATGGTCATGACAAAAAGTTTATGTTATTTTTGACTTTCATGTTGAGACTTTTTTAAAATGATATTTAAATGCTTTTTTTGCATTTATGTCGGGATAAAATATAATTATTATCACTTCTTTTACGCATATTTCCCGACATTCGAGGAAGAATGTTCCTAAGGGGGAGATATTGAAACGCCCCAAAAGTGTTCTCCAAAATAACCATAATTGTAATTTCCATATATCTTAAATCTATTCATGATATCACAAAACCTACTTCATATTTTCGATCAGGGGGACAATTTAGTGGGAAGTACGTATAATCTGAATTTTAAAGGACTCGTAGCGAAAAATAATTTTTGTTAATTTTTGTAAAATAGAGTTTGTCCATGCCCAGGTCACCACTCACTTGGGGCACGAATCAGTGTTAATTTGTACTCCGTGATGGTTTCGCATCGTAGACCTGATGCGAACCAATTCAACTTTTTCCTTACTTTTTCATTTCAACCAAGGGCATTGGGGCCATGGCACCATGCCCATTCATGCGTAAAAACATCCATACCTACCCACTTTTCAACTCTATATCACTCAAGACCCTCTCAAAAACCTCTTCAAGACTTAACTAAATATCTCATTCAAATTTCAAGGTTAACTTTGGAATTTAAAGATTCACTTCAAATTCTAAGTCTCCTTCATGGTAATCTCAAGAAAACCCAAGTTTAAGGCATGTGGGTTTCATTCATTGGGTCCTTTCACCCATGGAACCCAAACATCCTTTCAATTAAAATTACATATTTTCAAGTTGTATTACCTATGGGTATCTCCTATTATGAATTATGAGCATGAATCATGTTGGTGTTTTATGAAATATTAATTGATTATGCATGACTATCTATTTCAAACTTATACCATGACTTGATTATATCTATTGAAACTATGCATATTTTGAGCATTGAAACTATGATCTATTATGAGTTTTGATGATGGATTTTGAGGTACTCTACATGAGGGTTTTATGACATGTTGGTGGGTTTATTCGCATTAAGTTTTCTCATCTTATTTTGCTCATGAATTACATGATTTTAATCTATTATTATGAACCCAACAAGTGTTTGATAAAATGTCAAGTCGAGGATTCTCATGTTTAGAGCATCTACTTCATGATTTACAAGTCAAGTAACTGTATGATGATTAAGAGCTTTCAAGTATGTATTGAATCCATGAAAATTATGTATGATTTTGAAAGTTACAAGCTAATCCCTATTTCAATGTTTTTACCTCTTGTGAGTCATTGGTGTTAAAGTAAGGCTTCATGTAAGAATATGATCTACACACATGCTTCAAGTTAGACATACTAATACAAGTCAAGCATGTTTCAAGAGTTATTCATGTCATGTTTCATGTTTCTTACAAGTTATACAAGCTATGATTATTTTTAAGTATTATGTGAAATTTGTCTTAGCACCTATTGAGGCTTAAGATGGGGGCTCAACTCAAGGGGTCCTTACATAAAGTCTTTTGTCTCTAAAATATATGTCATCATAGTATTACCATTATTACCCTTGCTATATTAGTGGATCCATCTAGTCATGTTATCATGTTTTGTTTGCCTTGGCATGTACACCTCACCTAGCTAGGGGGTGTCATGCCCATTCCGCCTTGCCGAGGGGATGTCATGTCTTGGATTCCAAGTTGCAGCTACTTGGTCTATGTCAATTGAGGTCGCTTCCCACACATGTGCACACTATATATACTATGCAAGTTAACTGATTTACAAGCATGTTTTACTTCAAGAGTTGGTCATACATGCCATATTGAGATTATACTTGTATATTGCTTATGATTATGTATTTTGACTATATTGGCTTATGTCTTGTTGCATTGCATCCTACATACCTGGTATAATCAAACATACTAACGCATACTCTATACCTACATGATATTACCATATAGTGACTCGAGCACCACTTGATAATCCTCCTCGTGGCTAGTCGATACTTCAGAGATAAGCTTTGGTGATTCCTCAAGTCCGAGGACAATATCTACCTTATTCTTGCTATTTTGAGACTTTTGAGTGTTGAACACTTCTTATTATGAGGGTGAGCACAGACATGCTCGTGGCCCCCTCTCCATTCCATGGTAGAGGTGTTGTTGGATTTTTTTATGTACTTATGTTATAAGCTTGACTCTTTTATGCTTTAATGGTTAACAAAGGCTACACTTAGTCTCACTTCCTTTTTTATTATATCTTTTGTTGTTGTTTACTTTGCTTCCATGACCAAGGATTTGTGATTGATATGCTAATAGGCTTCTTTGGGTCCCTTCGGGTTCCCATTCATCGTATCACGTATAGGTCCTAGGCTTGGGTCGTGACAAGTAACAATGTCGGTGATGCTTGAGAGGTTCCAGTGCATGTTTTAGTTGTAGAGATGGGACTTAGAATTTGAAAATGTCCTAATGTTTCTAACAAAAGTAAGGAAGGGCATCCCTAAGGTTAAGCAGCTCAAAAGGGGTAGGCGCAAGAAGGTGCCCAAGATCAAGGTGGTTGTCCATATAGTAATCGATTCTTTGTTCTACATGCTAGGCAAGAAGTTGGTGAGGCTACCGATGTGGTTACAGATATGATAAAAGTCTTTGACCATGATATGTATTCCTTGCTTAACCCCAGTGCCATTAAGTATTTTGTTACTCCTTATGTTTCTATGATGTTTGATGTATCTCAAGGAGTCTTGCCAGAACCTTATTCGATATATACTCCTGTTGGTGAGTCAATCCTATCCAACAAAGCGTATTGAAATTATCCTATGTTGATCTTACATAAAGTCTTTCTATGTGATCTAGTTGAGCTTGATATGACCGATTTTGATGATATTCTTAGTATGGAATGGTTGCATGCATCCTATGCTTCTATTAAATGTTGGATCCATAATGTCACATCCTAAATTCCTAATGACTCTATCCTTGAATAGAAGGGAACCAATTTGATGTTCAAAGGGATGTTTTTCTGTTACATGAAAGCTATGAAAAAAATCTCCAAAGACTGTCTATATAATGTTGTCAGAGTCATAGATGTTGAGTCTGTTGTCCCTACTCTTTATTTGGTCCCCATGATAAATGAGTTTCCCGATGATTTACTTGGTTTTGCTCTCATAAGGGAAATTGATTTTGGTATTGATCTCTTGCTCGACCCCTAAATTATTTCTATAACTCCATATCAGATGGTCCTGGTGTAGTTGAAAGAATTAATGGAACAATTGAAAGATTTTCTTAATAAAGTGTTCATAAGGCATAGTGTGTCACCATGGGATACTCTAATATTGTTTGTAAGAAAGAAGGATGGTGCACTTCGAATATGTGTGGGTTAGGCAACTAAATAAACTAACCATCAAAAACAAGTATCCACTTTTGAGGATCGATAAACTATTTGATCAACAACAAGGTGCCACCCACTTTTCTAAGATTCATCTTTGGTCCATATATCACCAAATGAGGTTCAAGGAATATGATCTAACAAAGACAATGTTTAGCACTTAGTATGGACATTTAGAATATTTGTCTATGACATTTGGACAAACAAATGCTACCGTCACTTTAATAGATTTGATGAACAAGATTTTCAAGACATACTTGGACATGTTTGTTATAGTATTAATAGATGATATATTTGTGTAATTAGGGGATGTAAAGGATCATGAAGACCATTTCAGGATTGTTTTGCAAAAATTGACAGATAGCAACCTCTTTTCAAAGTTTATCAAGTATGAGATTTTTCTAAGAGATGTGGCTTTCCTTGGTCACATTATTTCAGGTGACGGTATTAGAGTTGATCTAATGAAAATGAAGGTTGTGAAGAAATGGTCTAGACTATTGTCTCTATTCAAAATTATATGCTTTTTAGGTTTGGTCGGATATTATAGATTGTTTGCTGAGGGATTTTCCCCCATTACATCTCCTTTTAAAAGGTAGACCCAAAATAAGGTGAAATTTCAATGGTCTAATAAATGTGAAAAGAGTTTTCAATTGTTGAAGGATCATGACTCCTACTCTGACATTGCCCGATGGTCCTGATGCATTTTTGGTGTATTATGATGGCTCATATATAGGTTTCGGTTCAGTGTTGATGCATCATAGAAGGGTCATTGCCTATGTCTCAAGGCAATTAAAGGTTCATGAAAAGAACAATCAGACACATGATCTTGAGTTCTTGGTTATTGTGTTTGCGATAATGATTTGGTGACATTACCTATATGTGGTACATGTTGATAAATTCACCAACCACAAGAGTTTGCAATATTTGTTTAGCCAAATTGATTTGAATTTAAGGAAAAGATGACAGGAATTTTGAAAGACTATGACATAAGTGTTATGTACCACCCCAGTAAAGCTAATATTATGGCTGATGCATTATGTAGATTGTCTATGGATAACATGGCACATATCAAAGGTAGAAACAAAAAAATGGTCAAAGAATTGAGCCATTGTAGTGTATTAGTGCCTAATAGGGAGGAATAATCTTTGATGGAAGGAATTAAAGCAAATTAGGATATGGATCCTACCTTGGCTGAATTTAAGAAGTTCGTAGTTGATAAAAAGGTGGAGGTCTTTGCACGAGGGGGAGATGGACTATTGCATTACCATGGGCGATTATATGTACCTAATATGGATTGCTTTAGGGAGAAGACAACTAATGAAGCTGATAATTCTAAGTATTCTATTCATCAAGGATCCACCAAGATGTACAAGGATTTGAGAGAAGTGTATTGTTGGAATGACATCAAGAAAGACATACTACGGTGGGTGATAGAATGTCCAAATTGTCAATAAGTGAAGGTAGAATATCAAATACCCAGTGATTTAAGACATTGAAGTACCGACTCAGACATAGGAGACAGTGAATATGGATTTCATAGAGGTTTTTCCAAAGACTAGAATGCTATTTTAGTCAATATGGGTGGTTGTCGATAGAATGACAGAAACAACCAACATTTTATAAGTGCAAACTTAATATAGTGTTGAGTATAATGCCCAAGGTTTATATTCAAGAGTTATTAAAGTTGCATGTGGTACCATTGTCCATTATATCAGATAGAGTCAAAAGTCATTTGTTGATATTAGGAGGAGACAATTATAGTCTAATGAAGGTGATTGGGAGCATTTGAAGGTTCTCCCAGTAAAACAAGTTATGTCTTTTGCTAATAAAGGCAAATTATGTCCTAAATATGTGGGACATTATGAGATAGTAAAGAGAATTGAGAAGTTAGCCTATGAATTAGATTTGCCTATGGAATTAGCTATGGCTCATTTTGTATTTCATGCTTCTATGCTAAGAAAATGCTTAGGTGACCATAATCTTATCATTCCATTGAAATATGTGTCAATTGAGGCCAGTTGAGATTTTTGACCAACAAGTAAAGATATTAAGAAATAAAGAGGTTGCATCCATCAAAGTGTTTACTTGGGAGGCTGAAGCAAGCATGATGAAATGATACCCTTACCTCTTTCCTTCTACTCAAGCCTAAGGTACTTAATGCAATCTATTCCTTTGAAATTCTCACGAATACGTATCTCATTTTAACTCGCATGCATGCATGATCATAAAATCGTTTGTGAATGATATTTGATGCATATGTTTGATGACTTTATGAAAATGATGATTAATTGCATTGTTCATTTATTCCATGATGATGGCTATGATCCTGCACTATTCAAGTGCAACTCTATCTCATTCAAGGACGAATGATACCAAGTGGGAGATATTGTAACACCCATTATGTTTTTAGGTGTAGAAAACTGAAAGACAGGAAAATTTTTGATGGTTTGATCCTACAAGCCAGTTTACGACCTGTAGATGCAACCACGAGTCATAGGTGGTCTGGTCAAAAGTACCCAAGGAAAATAGAAAATTGAAGGATTTCTAGAAGCATACTTACATGATATAGATGAGCCATAGAAGTACGCACGACTTGTAAGTTAGTCTTATAGGAAGAATCCTTGAGGAACCTACATTTAGTCTAAGTCTAAAACCATGGTATGAAAGGACTCATGGCCTGTAAGTGGATCTATAAGTCATGCTGCATGTTCATTGCTTAGAAGCTACAATTCTAGTAGCTCAACCTTTGTGACACCATGATCCACAAGGCAAGGTACAGACCATAGGTGCATTCACTACCCATAAAAGGTGTTTCATGGACGGCTCCAACCATTTTTAATGAAGAGTGTCTTTGACATTTAAAATCCACCTAATCCTAAATTACATAATTTTGGCTACCCCAACCACCCTAAACGACCTGACCTCTACAAATTACTATACTTATTTCTTGCAAAACTTTTAATAACTAAATTTTCACTCAAGGATCGGAATATTTCTCTCTCTAAGTCAAGGGTTACATTGAAGCTAAAGCATGAAGGTTTGATTAAGGATTTTCCAAATTTTCCTCTTCAATTGTAACTATTCCACTTGAGGTATGTAGGGCTTCGTTCATGAATTAGTTTCATCTGTGAAGCCCAATCCAAAACATTTGTTGTTATGAAAATTCATGATGATTTCTTATAGGCTTTTAAGCTATGATTCCTGATGCATGGATTATGATTCCTATATGATGATTATGACTAATTATGCATGAATTATCATGAATTTCATAATGTATATGATTTTTAACCAAAAGTATGTGATTTTAAAGTATGCATGATTGACACTTAATAATTTGATGTGGGTTCCTTTATTAATGATCTAATTTGATTTAAATTGCATGTTTTCTCTATCAATTCTATTCAATTGCATGATTTTGACTCAAATGTTCATGAGCCCACACTTAGTCCTAGTCTCTTATAATAAAATTATGAATTCTTGTGCCTATGATCTCATGAATGAAAAGCATGTATTGAATGATTATGATGATACTATGACAATGATGATATTATGAAAGCTTTGATGATGCTATAATAAAGAGGATGATGAAAAATGCTCATGATGATTTTATAGTGGGAAGGGCTACCCATAATATAATGAAAGTAAAGTGTATGGACTATCTGAGGACATGATATTTTCATGAAAGCTACGATCATTATTTATGAATTATGAAAGCACGATTTTAATGATGTACCAACTATGTTGGAAGCTATGTATATACATGATTTATGTATTTAGTGGAAAATGAGTTAGTATCGAGAGGACTTATGTAAAGGGGACTACCCATAAGGATCCTTATATAAATTCTCAACTCCCATAACTATGTGCCACCACAGGAATTACGTTTATGATTTATGCCTTAAAGGTATGCTATTGGATCTAATTAGCTTTTATGATGGAAAGTTATTGTGCTAGGTTAGATCCTAAAGGGTGTGGTCAAATGATGGTTCTCACCTTGCTAGGATAGAGCCTATAAGGTGAGGATTGAGTCTACATTGGCGAAGTAGACTCCTCTTAGCTTGATATAAAGTGAATATCAAGATTCCATGTAATAGTATGCATGGTCTTATATGTCAATTATTGTCTTATTGCAACATATGTAATGTAAAATTATGAATGGATTTGATGATGCTTATGCTCATGATTTTAAACTTGGATGATCATACATATTGTGTTATTATCCTATTGGTTATAATTATGCATATTGATATGATTGTGATGTCCTTTAATTCATGGCATACCTACATACTTAGAATATTACATGTGCTGACGCATACTTCTTTGCCTATATCATCTAACCAGGTAGGGATAGATGAGAAGGCGACAATTGAATTTTGTGGTTAGACTTGGATCTTGAGATTGAAGACTTGTTGGTGAGTTTCACGCTTCAGGAACAAGCCCTTATGATGTTTTATGTGCTTTGTGTTGTTAGTCATCTTTTCTGTTTCAATTTCTTTTCCTTCAGATTTTTTAATATCTAGTTTATTCTGCTTATGGGTTTTTGGGATGAGGGTTCCCAAGAAATAATCTATCTACCTTGTGAGGAAGCGGTAAGGTCTGTATACAATCTATCCTCCCCAGGCCCCACTTGTTGGATTCCACTGGGTATGTTGTTGTTGTTGATGATGTATATCTTGTGGGTGAGCTATTGAGCTATGTGCTAGTCTCTATAAGATCTATGATGTAAAGGTATGATTGGATCTTAATAGATTGATGTACTAGATGATGTTCATGCTCTAATAAGAAAGCAGTCGTTGTCATCAATTAACCTAACTGAAGGTTAGATTCGAATCTACAGGGAATACAGGGTTTTACTACAAGAATTTACAGTCAATCATTTCAATTATCTATAACTAAAATATGTAAAAAGTTGGGGGGAGTTTGTGATTCAAGAACAAAAATAAAAATAAAAACTATACTACAACACGAGAAAATACTCAATTATAAGGACAACTTGGGAATTGTATTTCCCATGGTTCTTTGACTCGATTATCCTAGACAACATAATGACAATTGGAAATTCACATATAGGATGGTAACTTATGTTCATTCATCCCTCCTGTAAAGGTGAAGGTTTAATAATACCATGGCTCTTGGTCTAGCAACCATGGTGTACCAACTAACCGTTACCTATTGTCCCTGTCAACTTCCCTTTGTCAGGTTTGGTTTATTACACGAGAACATATCAATCAAATCTTGTCATCTACTTCCTTTTTCCTATTCGTCACTACCTTGGTTGGGATGATGATATTAGACAGGGTATGGTGTTGCCCACCATCAAACAACAATCAAAATGAAGGGAAATAGACAGTACATGCAAAACTCCAATCGTAGAAATACAATAACTCTAGGGTATCTCAAGTCAACTACCCATGGTTCCCATAACCCCATGTTATGGGTGGTTAGCTACTCATGGTTATGGCAAAACTAACAAAAATACAAATACAAGACATAGTTGAGATCTTTACCCAAAACAATGATGAGTGAAGACACCACAAGTTGCAAACCACATGCTTGATAGATTGGTAATGAGTACAAAGAAAGATTTGTAATCCCCAAAAGTGGATTTTTCAAGAGAAAATGAAAAACTATTCTAAAACCCTAAAACTTGAGAGAATATTCAAAGGCAAATTCAATATTCACAATCTAAATAGAAAAGATAGTTGACAACTAGTATGCCTCATAGGTACGACTCAAAGGGTGATCTATGAGTCATAATCGGGGTCTCATTTTAGGTTCTTGGCATTTTGGACTCAACTGGTATGTCCCACTAGTACGAGTCGTTGCTTGGGCTACGACTCATATGCTCCTCTCATATTATAGGCCTTTAACTTTTGGTCTAATTTTTTGGCTCTCTATTTCCTACTACGAGTCCACCTATATAAGTCGTATTGAGATCTACGGCTCGTAGGATGGCCTCGTAGGGTTGACCTCCACTAAGTAGATTTCTAATTTTTAATCTTTGTTTCTTGCTACGAGATCACCATATGTCTCGTTGCTTAGGCTACGACTCGTAGGTGAGCTCGTATGTGCTGTGCTTCCAGAAAATCTGCAATTTTCCTCCAAAATCATGCCAACCTACCTTTTCTACAATTACAACACAAAAAGACATAAAAATCATAAAAAGTTGCATTAAGAACTCACAAAACTCCCTTGTGTGAGGCATCAAATGTGTTGTATTTTGATAGCACATTAATACCCTCAACTTAGAATTGTTACTTGTCCTTATGCGATGAATCAATCTACGCCGACAATGAGAAATACATAGCAGCTATACTAATGGCATATACATCAATTAATCTAATTTAGGTACCCAACTTTCATTTTCAAAACAAGATTGCAAAGACACTAAGCACAACAAAAATATAATGATGAATCTGGCAACCCAACTATAATAAGCTAAGGTGCATCAACCATCCACAATCACTAGTATCGTCATATGATAAACAAGTGGTGTAAATGCCCCCACAAAAAAGAAATCCCTCGTACTCACTCAAAAAACTTTTAGAATTCAGGGATTGTGCAAGCATTGTCACTCTCACAATTGAAATACATGCAAAAATGACTAACACCTTCGGCTTGCCTCTATACTCAACATCTGGTTTGGTGACACAGTGTATTTGGATCATATTAGGACTTAATGGCTTGTAACATAAATTCACGGGAATATGGTATGGCATTTTAGGCAAGTAGTGACTAAAAGCTATCCTTGAACCATGTTTACATACTTTTACCTTCATAATCCATCCATTTTCACTAAATCCACCCTTATTCCCCTATTTCAGGCTTTCCCCAGGTGCTTCCTTTCTCTTATTAAGTTGTGCCTCAATTTCGAACTCATTTTTTCTAATCTCTTCAACTCAAGGAAATTTTCATTTTCTGCACCTAGCTCATGATTATTCATTTCTTTCTTTCCCAACCAACCACCTTATTTTCATTACTTTACCATATTAAAGGCCACCATTAACATAGGTTTTTTGCCTGAGGTGAAGTACACAATATCTATTCCCCAAACCAGGGCCACAATTATAGCCACCCTCAACTTCGGCTTTTAGCCTCAATCAAGATTCACATGTTTAAAGATAGGCCAGAGCCAATATCAAGATACATCATCAAACCAGGTTAAGCTAGCAAGGTGTCAAGAAAGAATGAGTATATAAGAAGCTAAAAAAGTTGGAACAAGGGATTCACTTGCTCATTTAGTAGGTCATTTAGGCAAGAGTGGGCTCATTAACAGAATAAAGCCCTAAGATCCCGTCCAAATCAACCACATCACTAAATCAATCATAGAGTACTAAGGCAAGTTTTAAGTCCATAAACGATGCATGAATGTGGAAAAAATCAACTCACAACACACATACTATTGCACATACACAAACAAGTATAGACTCACAGGTCATGCTTCCAGCCTCAGCTTACCTTCACAATATCAAAACAAATATTGCCAGATAATGTATAAATACAGCAATAACCAAAATCTCAAAAATTGTGAGCTTACCTAAATATTTCAAATCATTCAAAAAGCATTTAAAGTCTATGTATACACCAAGAGAACATATTACTATGTATTTACACATTATCTAAACAACCTATACATGCTAGTTCACAAAAAATTTAAAAACATCTACAAGAAAAAAAAAACATGGCAAGAAAACCTTGGGATCAAAAATAGGGGAAGTTATGGACTCGAGGTTACTCAGACTTTAACTTAATCCATCACTTCCCACACGCCAACACAATAGAATAGTTTTTCCACAAAGCAAAGACATGAACTAAAACCAAATAATGGAAACAAATATATATATATATATATATATATATATATATATATATATATATATATTGTCATGCCCAAAGTCCCGTTAAGGCGGACTGGGCACCCATTGTTGATAAGGATTGGGAGAACCAACGTTTATCAATGCGCTTTCTATACATACTATAAGCGATTTCTTCATACAACATTCTTTCAAGAAAGTAAACAGTAATATCAAGCCAAAAGGAAATGCATATGACATGGTCATTGAGGCCACCCTATCTAAAGTACAAGACATGACCACACTTTAATTTACATTGTGTACAAAGCCTCTAGATAAGGAAAAGTATCTGAGAAAGGTGGGGATAGTTCTCGCCTCGACTAACTATACAATATGAAACTATAAGCTCAAGATGTACAAAGCTCCGAAGCAACCTAGAGCTTCGTAACAAAAACTGGATAACCTGTACTCCTACTGGGGCGAGTTACTAGCACCTACAACATGAAATGCAGGTCTCTAGTAGGTGACATCAGCATGAGAAATACTATATATGAAGTAACAATTCAAATGAAACTACGCAATGGCATAGGATAAGAGACCATCTTCAGTTTTACTGGGTAATCATTTACTTCATGTTCTTTTTGTTACTTTACCTTTACTATATAATCTATGCACATTATGTACTACAAATGACCAGCTGATCAGTGGCAAATCTATATCAGGATTGGCCCTGGCTAGGCTTTTCTTTTCACCTCTTGGGCTACCCCCATGATAGGATTGACATGGCTAGGTGACTCTTCCACCCCTTGGGTTACCACCCATCAATAGGCGATATATTTTACACTTTCAATCACCTTTGAGATAATTCTTTTGGTGGTCATAATATTGAACTTGTAGGACTTTAGAGGTAGCATGTGACAAGTAAATAATCATACAAGATAATATGACAATGAAAAGTTTATATTACACAAACAATAAAATGAGTATGAGATAAAAAAAGTCATTAACTTTATTTAGCAACAAGAATCCATGTAACTTTGTATCCACGTACGTATGCAGATTTGAAGGCGACTACAAATAGGAGCATATGAATATGTGAAAGAGTGGAGATATGGTTAATAGTTGTTTTGGAGTTGGTAAGTGCCTTTATGTGCCAAGGAAGAATTTAGATTTCATGCTAAGTAATACGAAATCAAGTAGCCTTACATACCTCGTTGTACCACCTCGCTATTACCTCAAAATAACCTCTTTTTCCTCAAAATATTTATCTACAATAGAGTAGGCAATATGACTATTATGAGCAGCTAAGTAATATTTCTTGGCAATCCAATCTTATAAAAAGTAACATCTGGGCAGCAAGACTGTATTTAGCGACCCAAAGGCATTCTTTCAAACTTTTCACTTATAGTCGTATTTTTTAATAAGCATTCTTATGCACATGTATTATACAACTTTTTTTATACCCTTAACAATCTTATAACAGCTCACAAGGCACAACATATAACAATTATACACAACATACAAATAGATAGCATAACATTACATCCCTTTGCTACATTACAACGTAAACAATTCCAAAACTTTACCAACTTAAACCAAACGGTTCCCACAATATTTATGCATAAAGTCTATCCTAAAATATTTCAATATTAATCCCCAAAATAGGTGAAAGATGTGAGATCATAGTCCACAATCAATCACTCCACAATTTCTACAACCAACACACTTGGGATAACACGTTAAAACTCGGTTGTATATGTATAACCAAATAGTGCAACGAGCTTTATACATCATTACAAAACTGAAACAAATTAAGAAAAGCAACCTTTATTTTTAATCAATCCAACCAAGAAGAGAAAATCTCCCAAATAAAAAATAACGGTATATAATAACCCTTGCAAGAAATGTTTTCCAAAAGTTTCAACATATAACTAACAAATGTAGTCTCTTCTTTTTCTTGAAGAAACCTTACAAAATACACAACTATTATCACTTACCTTTACCTTCAAATTTGAGAGTCTCCTTAAGAACCCTAAAAGCTTCTTTTGGATGCTTTACAAAGTCAAGAAAGAATAACAAAGAACCTTTGTGAAAGTTAAAATTTTCCAAGTCTAAGAATGACTTAAAGGTGTTGCTTGTAACCGCTTTTCAAGGATTACTTTGGCTGAAATTCTTTTACATTTTAGGCTTTATCTTATCAAGTTATTAATGTAGCATTTCACCCCTTTCACTTGGGCCTAATTGGGTGGCAAACGGATGGGCCTTAGCTGCCCATTTTCCCTCTTTCTCCTTACTTAGTTTGGGCCCAAATCATTAAGATAGATGTGATGTACTTGGGCCCTTTTCCTTTTCTTCATGGACTACTAATATTGACCAGTTACGTTGCTAAAATGTGGAGTCAAGTGACATCCTTAATAAGGACATTATTCATTATCAGACTTGGACAAATTCGGTGTCAGGCCTCATCTCCATCTAGCTATCTAATTTAAGCTAAGCAAGTAGGTGACTGACCTACTAGCTTCCTAAGTCCTGCAAGCACCTTTTTCTCTCACTTTGTTTAAGGTTGTGATCTCCTGAATTTCACTTAAAACTAGTATTCGCTTGACCCTCTTTAGTGTTAGATGCACATATTGCCCTTTAATGTGAGATTCAAGCATTTTTAAAAATATGCGCTAATTTGGCAAATCCATATCGTATTTCATGTCCATAGGAAAAGTACATATATGGTGTGGGGTGGTACATCCTCCCCCTCCTTAGGAACATTCATCCTTGAATCTTAGCATAATTATATAGCTTAACTATTTTCAACATAATAATCGTTCAAACACACGTACCTACTAAGGCCCCAATTCTACATGTTGCACTTCCTTTTTAACTTCAAATAAATAAGGGTATTTTGATTTCATTACGTCCTCAGCCTCTCATGTTATCTCTTCTACTTGCTAGTTTCTCTACAGTACTTTTACTGAAGCTATTTTTTATACGTTAGCTTCTTAACTTGACGATCTAGAATAAGAATAGGTACCTCTTCATAGGTGAGACATTCTATAACTGGCACATCTTTAATAAGAGTGATATGGGATGGGTCACCTATGCATTTTCAAAGCATTGAGACATGAAAACTGGATGAACCATTGAAAGCTCTTCGGGTAGCTCTAATTCATATGCAACCTGCCCAAACTTCTTAATAAATTTATATGGCCCTACGTAACATGGGCTTAGTTTTCCTTTCTTACCAAATATCATAACCCCTTTCATTGGAGATATCTATAAGAATACCCAATCCCCTATTGAAAATTATAGTCCTCTTCTTCTAGCATTTGCATATGATTTGTGACGGCTTTGGGTAGTTTCTAGCCATTTCTATATTACCATAACTTTTTTCATGGATTGTTGTACTAGATCTGGACTGAGCAACGTGGTTTCACCCACTTCATACCATCCAATTGGTGACCTACATTTCCTTCCATATAAAGCTTCATAAGGTGCCATCTTGATACTCGAGTGGTAGATATTATTAGAGGTAAATTCAATAAGTGGAAAATGATCCATCCAACTACCTTTAAAGTCCAATGCATACGCTCACAATTATCTTCAAGTTTTTGAATAGTGTGCTCAACTTGACCATCTGTCTAAGGGTGGAATACTGTACTCAAATTCACTTTTGTCCCTAATTTCCTTTGGAAGGACTTCGAAAACATTGCAGTGAATTGATCCCTTCGATTAGATGTAATGGAGATTAGGACCCCATGTAGCCTGACTATCTCTTGGAGATATAGCTTAGCATACTCTTCAGCTGAATAATCACTCTTAACTAGCAACAAGTAACTTTGTGATTCTATCAACTATTACCCATATGGAGTCAAACTTCTGAAATGAGTGAAGCAATCGAGTAACAAAATACATATTAATCCTATCCCACTTTATGTTGGAAGCCCTATACATTGCATATATCCTCTTGGCTTTTGGTGCTCTATTTTGACTTGTTGGCAATTTGGACATTGAGCCACAAATTCTACAAGGTCCTTTTTCATGCCTCCCCACCAAAACATCCCCTTCAGGTTATGATACATCTTAGTTGATCCTGGATGGATCAAATATCGGGAATGATGGGCTTAATCCATTATCCTCTTCCTTAATCCATTAATAACAGGCACATATAATCTATTTTGGCAATACAGTACTCCAGTTTGTGTATGTTCAAAGCTCTTCATCATACCCTGACTCAAATTTTCCTTAAGCTATCGTAGACCAGGATCCTCAAACTACTTTTCCATCACCTACATTACTAATGAAGATGTTGCTGCATTATCTACAATAACTCTTTCCTTTCGAGTTTCAAGAAGGAGAACTCCCAAACTTGCTAGTTGGCGTAGATCCCTAGCCACTCATTGACTTACCATGGCCTGATTAAAAGTATTCATGATTGCCGTACGACTCATTGCATCGGCTACCATATTTGCCTTCCCCGGATAGTATAGTATATCAATGTCATAATCCTTTATTAGCTCTAGCTATCTCCGCTATCTTAAATTTATGTCTTTCTGTTTAGAAATGCACTATAAACTCTTATGATCAGTATATATGTCAATGTGAACAACTTACAAATAGTAGTGTCATATTTTCAGAGTAACACAACTGCTGCTAGCTAAAGATCATGTGTTGGATAGTTTTTCTCATGTGGCTATAGTTGTCTAGAGGCACAAGCAATTACTATACCATGCTGTGTCAGTACATATCCTAAGCCAACTCCTGAAGCATTGCAATACACTGCCTACCCCTCGGTACCTTCTGAAGTATTAGCACAGGTGCAGAAGTTAGTTTGCTTCTCAACTCTTCGAAGCTCCTTTCACATGAATCATTCCATTGGAACTTGGTTGCCTTATGTGTCAACTTTGTTAAAGGTGCAGAAATAGAAGAAAAACCTTCACCAAACCTCCTGTAATAACCTGCCAACCGTAGGAAGCTCTGAACCTCCATGGGTGTTATTGGCCTTGGCTAATCTTTCACAGCCTCTATCTTTTGTATATCAACCCTATTCCCTCATCAGAAACAATATGACCCAAGAATGCCAGTGATCTTAGCAAAAAATCACATTTAGAAAACTTGGTATACAAATTTCGATTACGAAGAACTTTTAACACTTGTCATAAGTGATTGGCATGGTCCTTCTCTAATCTTGAATATACCAAAATTTCATCTATCAATACTATCATAAACACATCCGAGAATGGCTTAAATACCCTATTCATCAAATACATAAAATCTACTGGTGCATTCGTTAGCCCAAATGACATAACAACAAACTCAAAGTGACCATAGCGTGTTCTGAAAGCTATTTTGAGTATATCTTTCTCCTTCACCCATAATTGGTGATAACTTGATCTCAAATCAATTTTTGAAAAACATTTGGCACCCTATAACTGATCAAATAAATCATCAATCCTGGGGAGAGGGTATTAGTTCTTAATTTTCACCCTATTTAATTATCGATAATCGATACACATTCTGTAGGTTCCATCCTTTTTACGTACAAATAACAATGGTGCACCCTCAGGGCATACTAGGTCTTATGAAACCTTTCTCCAATAAGTCTTTTAACTGCTCTGTTAATTCACGCAATTTTGTCGGGGCCATTCTATATGGAAGGGTGGAAATAGGTTGAGTGACTTCGGATAATTCAATACAAAAATCTACTTCTCGTTCTGGAGGTAAACCTCGAAGTTCTTTAGGGAACACGTTAACGAATTCATTCACTACTGGAACTGATTGAAGTGTTGGTGATTCAACCTCCATATCCCTTACTTTAACGAAATGACATATATACCCATTAGATATCATCCTTCTTGCCTTAAAATAAGAGAAAAACTTACCCTTTGGTGCCCCAATATTGGCTTCGCATTCAAGAACTACCTCATTTAGAAAGTGGAAGTCCACTATCTTAGTTCGGCAATCCACGGTGGCATAGCAAGAAGCTAACCACTCCATACTCATTATAACATCAAATTCCACTATTTCTAGCTTAATAATGTCAGCAATGTCTCACGATCACAAACAGTTACTATGCAGTCATAATAAACCTTCTAGCAATAATAGATTCACTGGTTGGTGTGGATACTTCAAATGGTTTGTTCAATAGTTTGGGTGTTCTCTTAAGCTTCCCAGGAACTAGTGGGGTAATGTATGATAGTGTAGAACCAGGTTTAATTAATGCATATACATTATGTGAAAATATGGACAATGTACCTGTGACAACATAGGGTGAAGCATTCAAATTTTGCCCACTTCTCAAAGCATAAGTGAGATTCTGGACTATGCTAGAGCTAGCTGCCCTTCTAACACCTCTACCATGAACTGTAGGTTCTTGGTGATCCCTACCTAATGGTGGAACTGATGATGATGATACAACAGCTGACCTAGTAGATTGTGTTATATCACTGAGATACCTTCTCGGGCGATCTCTCATCATATGCCCTGGTGCACCACACCTATAACAAACGTCTGTCCTAACACAACATATACCTGAATGACTTCTTCTGCACTTTTTACAAGGGTGCCTAGGAGTCATTTTCTAACATGCTGAATATCCTATTATCCATTCACCATATCCCTCACCTCATTGGCCAAACTGATTACTTCTAGACCCTTGATGTTGTGGTGGAGCACTGGCTGCAGAATAGGAGGATGATGGCCTAAATGGTCTATTAGAAAACCGAGGACTAAGCTCACCTTGGGATGGTGTCAACTATCCCGTAGATCTGGCCCTCTTGGATTGCCCCCTTTCTAATTCTTGTGCCCTTCTCCTTTGCTTTTGATCCTCCAATTTCTGTGCAAAAGCTTACATCCTTGATATATCCATGTCTATACTCAAGGAAGCAATGGTACAGTCTCTAACCAGATACGAATCCAATCTATCCACATATCGATGAACTCTATCTGCTATAGTAGTAACTACATTAGGAGCATAACTGCCCAGGGAATTAAATTGAAGGCTATACTCCCTAATACTCATATTCCCTTAGTGGAGGTTCAAGAATTGATCTGCACGGGCATCTCGAATCTCTAATGGCAAGAATTGTCAAGAAATGTCTCTTTGAACTCCTTCCAAGTAGTTGGAGGTGCATCTATATCCTTAGATTGCTTCAAAGCTTCATACCACAATATAGCCACAACCTTTAATCTATACATTGCTAGCTCAACAACTTCTGTACCACTCACATTCATAACATCTAAAGTGCGTTGAATCTAATCAATAAAGTCTTGTGAATATTCATTAGGATCTACCCTAGTGAAGGATGGAGGGTCAAAATATTTTTTTGTGACATATCCTTGTGCTAGCTGCCTTATTCATACCACCTACTCCTATAATAGGACCTTCATGTCTTTGGCCTTGTCTAGCAACTATACGAGTCAATGGTTGGACTACATTTCTCAGATCCTGCATGGTAGAATCGATAGCTGGTTCTGGGGGAATTTCACTACTTCCTGGTTCATCAGGGGCTGGAGGAGTTGTAGATGTCTTTGACAGAGACTCATCTTGAGCCTAATTTCGTCGTCTCACTCGACTGGATATACAAACAACCACTTCTACTTCCTTCCTTTTACCTTTTGTTTCTCCTGGGTTTTTTGGCATTCTTGTTGTACAAAATAGGGGTTAGAAACATACCACCTATTACACTTGTCTCTATGGAACAATCTAAAGAGTAAAAAGAAAGTGACAACTCCTAAATGCCACATAGCCTCCTGCTTATAAATGTGGTGCACAACACATCATTAAACAAGACTCTACATAGATACGACTTTGTAGACTCCCTAGGATGACCCACTATGATACCATTTCTATCATACCCAAAGTCCCATTAAGGCGGACTGGAACCAGTTATCGATAGGGCTCGGGAGAACCAACCTATATCCATGCTCTTTCTATATATACTATAAGGGATTTCTTCATTCAATATGCTTTCAAGAAAGTAAATAGTAATAACAAGCCAAAAGGAAATGCATATGACAAGGCCGTTGGGGACAGGTCATCTGAAGTACAAGACATGATCACACTTTAATTTACATAGTCTACAAAGCCTCTAGATAAGGAAAAGTATCTGAGAAGGATCAGGACAGGCTTTGCCTCAACTAACTATACAATATAAAAATATAAGCTCTAGATGCACAAAGCTCTGAAGCAACATGGAGATTGGTAACAGTAGCTGGATATCATATACTCCTACTAGAGAGAGCTACCAGCACCTGTACCTACAACATGAAATACAAGTCCCACGTAAGGGACGTTAGTACGAGATAATGTACTAAATATGTAAGACAGAAAATACTGTATATAAAGTAACAACTCAAATAAAACTATGCATTAGTGTAGGATAAGAGACTACCATAAGTTATACTAGAGGATCATATACTTTATGTTCTTTTTATTACAATATTTTTACGCTATAATCTGTGCACAACATGTAATACAAATGATCAGCTGATCAGTGATAAATCTATATCAGGATAGGCCCTGGCTAGTATTTTCCTTTCACCCCTTAGGCTACCCCTAATGATAGGATTGACCCTGGCTAGGTGATTCTTCCACCCCTTGGGTTACCACCCATCAGTAAGCAATATATTTTACCTTTCAGTCACCTTTGGGGTGATTCTTTTGGTGGTCACAATATTAGAGTTGTAGGACTGTAGATTTTTCATGAGACATGTAAGTAATCATAAAAGAAAAAATATGACAATGAAAAGAGTACATTACATAAATAATGAAATGCGTATGAGATGAAACAACTCGTGAACTTTATTTGCAACAAGAACCCACGTAACTTGGTATCCACATATGTATGCATATTTTAAGGTGATTATGTATGGGAGCATATGAACTTGTGAAAGAGTAGAGACATGATAAATGGTTGTGTTTGAATTGATAAGTTCCTTTATATGCCAAGGAAGAATCTAGATTCCATGCCATGTAAAATGAAATCGAGTAGCCTTACATACCTCGTTGTACTACCTCATTATTACCTCAAAACAACCTTCTTTTCCTCCAAATATTTATCTACAATAGAGAAGGCAATAATACTAGTATTAGTAGCTAAGTAACACTTCTTGGCAGTCCAATCTTATAAAAAGTAACATCCGGGTAGCAAGCTTGTATTTTGCGACCCAAAGGCATTCTTTCAACCATTCCACTTATAGTCGTATTTTCTAATAGCCATTCATATGCACATTTAATATAGAACTTGTTTTATACCCTTAACAGTCTTACAACAACTCACACGGCACTACACATAACAATTATACACAAAATACAAGTAGGCAGCATAACATTACGTCCCTATGCTACATTACGATGCCAATAATTCCAAACCTTTACCAACTTCAACCAAACTATTCATACAATATTTATACATAAAAATAGTTCTAAAAAAGTTCAAAAATAGTCCTCAAAATAGGTGGAGGATGTGAGACCATAGAACTAAATCAATGAGCCCACAATTTCTACAACCAACACACTTAGGATAACACGTTAAACCTCGATTGTTTACGTATAACCAAATAGTGCAGCGAGCTTTACACCTCATAACAGAACTGAAAAAATTAATAAAAAAACTTTCTTTAATAATCAAGGAAACAAAGAATAGAAAACCTCCCAAATAAACAAGAAAAATATACAACCACCCTTGGAACACATGCTGTCCAAAAGTTTCATCATATATCTAACCAACATAGTCTCTTGTTTTTCATGAAGAAAACTTACTAAATCCACAACTATAATAACTTACCTTCACCTTCAAGGTCGAGGGCCACCATACGAGCCCTAAAAGTTTCTTGTGGCTACTTTACAAAGTCAAGAAAGAATAACAAAGTACCTTTATGAAAGATGAAATTTTCCAAGTCTAAGAATGACTTAAAGGTGCTGCTTTTAACCCCATTTAAAGGATTACTTTGGCGGAATTTCTTTTACATTTTAGTCCTTATTTTATCAACTTAGTAATATACCATTTTGCCCCTTTCACTTGGGCCTTATTGGGTAGCAAATTGATGGGCCTTGGCTGCCCATTTTTCCCCTTTCTCCTTACTTAGTTTAGGCCCAAATGATTAAGTAAGATATGATGTACTTGGTCCCTTTTCTAATTCTTGTTGGGCTGTAAATATTGTCCATTTATGATTCTAAAATGTGGGATCTAGTTAGACACTTAACAGTACCTTTATTCATTATCGGACTAGGACAAATTCGGTGTCGGGCCTCATCTCGGTCTAGCTAACAAGTTTAAGCTAAGCAAGTAGGTGACTCACCTGCTAGCTTCCTAAGTCTTGCAAGGACCTCAATTCTCTCACTTTGTTTAAGGTTGCGATCTCCACAATTTGACTTAAAACTTGTATGGTAGTCAACCCTCTTAAGTGTTAGACGAACATATCGCCCTCCAATATGAGATTCAAGTAGTTTTTAAAATAAGCGCTAATTTGACAAAGCCATAACATGTTTTATGTACATAGGATAAGTATATATTAAAAACTAACATCCAAAATAGAAATAAAAACAACATCCAACTTAAAATATTTAAACAAATTCAAACCTAACAAAAAGATTATCTAACAAAAGAACAAAGTATCTATAGATAAAAGATAAGGGCTGAGGTCAAAAAGATCAAACATTATGGTGCTCAAGACCGTCCACAGTGTCCTGGGTCACGACCTTCGCCTCAACAATCAGGGATAGCTGTATGTGAGCTAACTTCTCCATCTGAGGTTTGCTACTCTCGATCTCTCTGTGTAGCCGCCATCAATAGCGACTCCTGCACTACAACCTCTAGTATCGGCTCATCCTCAGGTCTAGGCCTATTCTTCCTTATCTCTAGGTCATCATGCTCGAGGGGCAACTTCACAAGGACATGCAGGTGGTCAACTAGCCTGTCAAAAACCTCATCACTCATCGGTGCCACCTCTGGAAGTGTAATAGGGGCTGTTAACATCTGTAATAAGTCGGCCTTAAACTTGGTCAACTCCTATGTCACTATGCTTGTGTCATTAGGCTGAGTACCTTGAAGCCTCCTCTAGACTCTCGCTGCAAATGCATCTACATTGGCATCCACCGCTCCAACTCTTTCATCAACCAAATCACGAGCGAATGTCTTTATACTCTCCTCTAAGTCCCATACAGTCTGGCTTACCTATTTTCTGACCTGTGCAGATAATGCCTGTAGATTGGACTCCGTTGTAGCCACCCTATGCACTAGTGCCTGAAAAAGCAACAACGGAGAAAAGAGAATCAACCTGTAATGTCAATGCTGCTGGTGTTAGAGTATTGGTGGATGGTGTAGACTCAATCTCAATAGTCGGCATAGGCTCTACAGTAGCGCCAATAGTGGTTGGAGTCAAACCCTTAGTCTGAGGCTCAACCAGGAATGGATCTGGCATAGTTGGAGGAGCTGCTCATGATAGGACCACTGGGTTCTCATCAGCCATTATCAGGCTGGGATCCATTATATGGGTAGCATTTATATGCTTGTCCCATGGGGGTCAATAGGAATACCTGTTGCACTACACAAATGATGGATCAAAATAGGAAACAGTAGTGAGGTGTTCATTCGGATGGCTAACTCTTGAATCTTGTCAGAGATGATCCGGGCCCAATCTATCTCATAACCAACTAGGATGCTGGCCAATAAGACAACTCGCACTAGGGTGATCACATTATCTATGAAAGTAGGCTTGATATGCCAATGGATAATCGACCACCAAAAGATGGCCCAGAAAGAAAGTTAGGCTTTCACTATCGAATCTCTGTGGTTTGTGACCCATGCTGGTTCAAAATCCTCTACACATATCTAGCTAGCAATCCACTACAACAACTCAGTTCTATCCCCAATGTCCTTCCCAGTTACTATTGTTCTCAAGTTGTCTATGCGACCATCATACTCTGTGGTGGACTATCTCACTCTGTAGGTGGACCAAATTGAATCCATTAGATCATCTCCTCCGAGCTGTCTACTCTTTGACCCCGAACTGATACTACTCTTAATTTAGGTAGCGTGGTAGGTTGCAAAAAACTCACAAACTATGTTGGAGGCATATCTGCCCAGCTGTTGTGCAGTCCATCGTTGTATGTGCTCATTTATCTCTGTGTCTAACCTGGCGCCTTGTACAATCCCAAGTCATTCAGCCTAGACTCCTCATAGAATTGTCGAACTAGTTTACGTTGTTCCTTGGGCTCTAGTCCCTGGTAATATATCACCCTTATCCCTGCAACATACCAACTCGAGTTGGCCGGAGGCTATGACTGTACTTCTTCCTGCTGGGCCTTTGAGGTGCTCTCAGGCACTGACTCTGACGCCGAGTTTATGGGGGTCATATGTGGTAAAGTAATTCTCGAACCATCTGCATAACCCTCCTGTCCCTCCTCTTAAGACTAGGTGGCACTGCTAACTTCTATAGGTACCTAGGATGTACGGGACTGAGTTAGAGGTACGTTAGCCTCGGGGTTTATTTTGACCTTGTTAACTTCTAAAGCCCTCTCTGATCTTTCAGTCTCGGAGGACTCATCAATCAACCTCCGTTGGAATGTTTGGATGAATTATTTATCCTTTGGATGCATTATGTCTGCAAACCAACCACACAACACATGTGAGCGTGAAGATGTTTGATCACACATTGGTCACATAGGAAAGAACAATAAACAAAAAACACTTAAATATAGACAATCACTAATACAGTTGCTGGTCTACAGCTACAAGGTGCAGGTATGACTCGTTGGCTTGTCCTATGAGTCATACTCTAGACTCATAGTACCAAGTTTTTTGAGAATAATGTAATTTGAATTCAGATAAAAGATGTAGTTACGATTTGTAGGGTGGCCTACAAGTCATAATTTGGCCTCGTACCTCATACCACAGTCTTTTTGAAATCTCAGTCAAACTCACGAGAGCACTACCACGAGTCATTGTGAATGATATGAGTCGTAGGTGGGTCTCGTATGAGAAATGTGAAGGAACCACATATGACTAGTGCCTGCTACAAGGAACCACTACGACTCGTAGGCGATCCTATGAGTCATAGGGGGCCTTGTAGCTGGAAATAGAAGACACCTGTAGTGCCTATAACATTCCGACATAAACCACACAAAAAATAAACACTAACCAAGAATTGGAAATTATAAGAGCAACACAATAAATTTGATTTTCAAGTAGACCCACTACAATATGAGGCAGTTATAACAATCATTGCCCCCAAAGATCGTAGTCAATCCCACATTACATCAAGCAAAACTAAAACCAATTTTATGTCCCAACTAACAGTCATTATCAATAAAAGATTCCATTGTGATGCAAGTGAAATTAAAAGAATTTCAATTAAGTCCAACAAGATGTGGAAGATGAGCACGACCACACTTTTCAAACTCCTATTCCAAAAATAATTTGCCTAATGTTAAGACACTAATTAAGCACTACATTCAGGGAATTATTATTCTAATAACTATGACCACCCACATAAGAATTTTGAACAAAGCTTACTTCTTAGCAACATTTTCAAAGAACTTAAACCATAGTTTTCATGTCTAGACATAAGCATCATCACATGGGTATGAATCTTCGTGATTAAACCAAATACACAATCATCTAAAGAATGATACTCACCAAAATAGTGCATTCAACTTAACTACGAAGATTAACAAATGGTAGATGAATTGAACCAATGCAAAGTAGAAGGAAAAACACATTGAAAAACTAGAGGATGGACTCCTCGCCGGAGTAGTCATCGAAAAATGAAGTGGGTAGTCGGGATTGTGCTCAGAATATTGAATGATGAAGAGGGATTTCAGATTTTTCTGTTTCTTAGGGTTTATGGACTGAATTTAGGGGTCAAGTTTTATTTTGACCCCTTTTATATTAAACCAAGTCGCCTTTTAAAAAGTTACAGACCGAGGCTATGTGACCCTGACTATGAGTCTTAGCGTGTCGTACGACTCGTTGGTCCCAGTCTCGTAGCATACCCAACACCTGTAGAAATTTTGAGTTCATACTTGGGCACTACAAACCCCACTTACGACTCATAGATGACTCTTTGAATCCTAAATGTAGGGTTGTAGTATGTGCGCCAACTTTCGATGCTCACTGTTTCCCTCTACGAAGCTTGACTACGAGTCATAGTGGTGATTACGACTCGTAGGCCTACTAATAGAGGCTGCTCCAGGTGTCATTTTCTCACATTTTATTTCTTTAATTACACCTGTAGACCAAATCTCAAAACACAACAATCTTCAAAATATTACAATTGCATCAATGTCTTTCAACATAAAACAAACAAACACCTTACTACCAAAGAATTCAATTACCGAACACACTTAAAACAAACAAACAATTATCAAAGATGCTTGTGTTACCTCCAAAGAAATGCCTTCTTTAATGTTGTGGCTCAACATTGTCATCCTTTTTTATCAGGAATCATTAAGGGTCCACACTTCATTCTTAAACTCATCTCGATGTTTCATAGATTGGCGGATGTTAAGCACGACCTCTACATCATTGACCCTGAACCAAAAGTGACCTGAATCCATATCCAATAGGTCTCTCCCTGTGGCCGGAAATGGTCTTCCCATAATGGGAACATTTAAATCAATCTCACAATCAAGGATCACAAAGTCCACAGGAAAGATGAATCTATCAACTTTAACAAGCACATCAAGAAGTATTCCCTCTGGCTTATTAATGTATTTTTTGCAATGAGCAATTGCATTATCGTGGGGGTGGGAGTGCTAAGACCAAGCTTTATGAATACTTCAAGAGGCATTAGATTTATGCTTGCTTATAAGTCGCATAATGGTCTTGTGAATTCAACATCACCAAAATATGCAGGGGATAGTGAATGCACTGGGGTCCTCTCATTTTTGAAAAAGGCATATAGTCATGATAGCTCTACATTGTTCTAGCTCTTGCAAGAGCTCTTGGCTAAAATTGTGTTTCTTTGTTACCAAATCCTTCACCTACTTGTTGTACCAGGGCATTTTTTTCAAGGGTTTAAAAGGGGAATGTTGATAGGCAATTGTTATAACATTGAAAATAAATGCTTTAATTTTGCATCTTTTTCTTTTTCTTAAAACTTTGGGGGAACAGAGGAGGTGGTTTTGGGACCACCTTGACTTTGTCTTGCTCTTATACCTCATGGCTTTCCACTACATTACTCTTTCAACTTTCTTCCTCAATCATCACCTTGCTATCAATAACCCTCTCATCGACTTCATCATCAACAATTGGCATAGGGGCATCAATAGTGCTTTTGCAATTCCAAGTCATGATTGTCATACAATGCCTTTCATTTTTAGGGTTTTGAATCGTGTTGTTTGGTAAGGTTCCTTTTCGATGTTGGTTCAATTGTGAAGAAACTTGCCCAAATTGTTGTTCCAGTTGCTTTGCCACAGAGTAAGGCTCTATCTTCTGATTAATGCTAGAAATATCCATTTTCATTCCTCATAAAGTCTCATCATGGTGATCGACCCTCTTCAATAATTTGTCAAACATCTCTTTGATCATAGAGTTACTTGGCCCGATATCATGATTCTGAGGTGGCACATAAGGACCATTCCTATAGCAATCTCTTCATCCCCATTCGACATCAGGCACACTCTCCCTTTCATAGTATCCACCCCTATTGTCTCTATATGCACCATCACAATTTTAATTATGACCTTGATTTCCAGAACCTTGCCTCAAATAGTCCAAGCTGGAGGCTTGGAGGTTATTCCATAAACCATCGATTGTTTGCATACAAAACAAGCATCCTCATCAAAGAATGGATCTTCAGACATAGGAGTCTTTGAGGTTGACGGTTTACCACTTGAACATTTGCTTAGTTTTGTGTTAAATGCAAATCCATGCTCGTACGATGTTGAGAAAATTGTTGCATGATCTCTTCATGAACTTTGGTTGCTCATTATTGGTGGTAACCACACAAGAAGTCTTTGTTTGCACCATGCTCACTCTTATCTCATGCTCTATTTGTATTCACTACTTGCTCCATCCTTGCGGCTACAAGCTCAAACGGTTGGTCAGGAAATGCACCTCCCATGACTGTGTTGGCACAAGCTTTTCTATTCTCATCAACCACTCTATAGAAAATCTCGACCAAGGCATCATCAACAATCTTATAATCAGGGACCATCCTTAGGCATTAGGTAAATCTTTCCCAAGTAGTACTAAGAGAGTCATTGGACAATTGCTCAAAGTTGTTTATTTGGTCCTTGAGCTTAATCTTCTTTGGTCATGGGAAACATCTTTATAAAAAAACTTTTTGAAGCTCTGCACAACTCGTTATGGTACCCAGATGAATCTCAGATAACTTGGATTGCAGTTCTCAATTCATGTCACACTTTTGGAGGTTCTTCCAAAAAGGCCTTGGCACTAAAGTCAAGCTTAGCATTTTTTTCACCCACAAATGGATGGCAAAGCCGAGATGACTATGAAAACTCTTAAGGATATGCTTAGGGCATGTGGATTGAAGTTTAAGGACAGTTTTGATGAGCATCTTCCACTGATAGAGTTTTCTTATAAAGCTTAGCATGTAACTATCCCTTTAGCATTGCAATGGCCCCCTTTTAAGCCCTTTATAGGAAGCATTGTAGATCGCTAGTTGATTGGTTTAAAGTGGGAGAGATGGGTTTTTTAGGTCAAGATCTAGTTATGGGA
Source organism: Solanum ossicruentum (assembly GCA_025774065.1). Classification (NCBI taxonomy): domain Eukaryota; kingdom Viridiplantae; phylum Streptophyta; class Magnoliopsida; order Solanales; family Solanaceae; genus Solanum; species Solanum ossicruentum. The sequence goes on from JAOTQR010020715.1 coordinate 159,773, forward strand.
GCTTTAGAAAAAGTGAGTATGATAATAGATGTCACGACACAGACCTTGGGGTCTACAAGTGACACGGGTAATGGGAACCTAAGTGTCCCCAAACAAGCCTCATAGAATCCATTCATACATCATCGATTCTGAGGTGCATATAAAATAATAAAAACATAATTCTAAGGGACGGGAAAGTGGGACTCACCCTATGGGGACATCTTAGGGAAAGGGATTACCATGAATTCCCATAGCACATAACACATAATAACTAGGGGTAGGTAAGTATGACTCACGCTATAGGGGCAATTCGGGACATAGGATCTTCCACCTTTCCAAATCATAACAGGTATGCCTTATAGGATTACCTACGAGTCATAATTAATGTCTCATATCAGGCACTTAGAACTTTGAACTTGGTTGTTATACCCCACTGGTATGAGTCATTTCTTGGGCTATGACTCGTGTACTCCTCTCATATTCTAGGAATTCAATTCTTTGTGAAAAATTTTGGTTCTCCGTTTCATGCTATAGTCCACCTATACAAGTCGTAATGAGAACTACGACTCATAGAGTGGCCTTGTAGGATTGAAATCCACTTAGTAGATTTCTGATTTTTGCTCTCTGTTTGTTGCTACGAGATTAATCCACGACTCATAGCTTGGGCTATGACTCATACGAAGGCTCGTATTTCCTGCACTTCAGCAAAATATGAAATTTTCTCCCAAAACCATGCCAACCTAACTTTTCTGCAATGCTAATACAAAAACACATAAAAATCATAAAAAGTCGCATTAAGAACTCACAAAATACCATGTTTTAGGCCTCTAATGTGTTGTATTTGATAGCACATCAACATCCTAAACTTAAAACTGTTGCTTGTCCTCAAGCGATGACTCAATCTAAGCAGACAATGAGAAAATGCATAGTAGTTATACCAATGGCATATACATCATTTACTTGAATTCATGTACCCAACTTTCATTTTCAAAACTAGATTGTAAAGCTACTAAGCAAAACAAAAACAAAAGGATGTATCTGGCAACCCAACTATGATAAGCTAAGGAGCATAAAGCTTTTGCAATCATTAGGTTAGTCATATGCTAATTAAGCAGTTCAAATACCCTCATAGAAAAGAAATCCCTCTTACTCACTCAAAGTGCATTTATAAAATCAGGGATTGAGCAAGCATTCTCACTCTCACAAATGAAATTCATACAGAATAACTAACACTATAGGCTTGCCTTTATAGTCAACTTCCGGATTCGTGCTAAAATGGATTTGGATCACTTCATGACTTAATGGCTTGTAGTGTAAGCTCATGTGTCTTTGGTATGGCCTTTGAGGCATGTAGTGACTCAAAGTTATCCTTGAACCATGTTTACCAACACTTTTACATTCATAACGCAACCACTTTTAATGAATCCACCCTTATTCTCCTACTTCAAGCTTTCCTCGGGTGCTTTCTTTCTCTTTTTCAGTTGTGCCTTATTTTTGAACTCATTTTTGAAATTCTCTTCAATCCAAGATACTTTTCTTTTCTTTTTCCTCACCCATCTCATGGATTTTCATTTCTTTCTTTATTTCCCAACTAACCAGCTCATTTTCATTACTTTACCACAAAAAAGGTCACCCTCAACTTAGGCTTTTAGCATGAGGTGAAGTACACAATATCTATTCCTTAAACCAAGGCCACCATTTGTAGCCACACTCAAATTAGGCTTTCAGCCTCAATCAAGGTTCACATGTTCGAGGATAGACAAGGGCCAATATCAAGGCATTTCATAAAACAAGTTTAAGCTAGGTAGGTGTCAATAAAGAATGAGTGCATGAGAGGTTCAAACATTTGGAACAAGGGGTTCACTAACACACTTGGTAGGTCATTTAGGCAAAAGCAGGCTCACTAGAAGAACAAAGGCCTATGATCCCTTCCAAATTAACTATATCACCAAACTTGTCTTAGAGCAAAAAGGCAAGTTCTGAGTCCATATGTTATACATGACTGAAGCAAAATAAGCTCACAACACAAATAGGATTACACACACAATCAAGTATAGACTCATAGGTCATGTTTCAAGCCTCAACTTACCTTTTAACTATCAGAACAAACATCACCAGATAATCAATATGCATGATTGTATCAATAACTAATATTCTCATAAATTTAAAAAGTATTTAAATACTATATATATGACAAAAGATAATATTATTATGTATCTACCTAGTATCTACACTACATAAACATGTCGGTTCAATAAAAATTAAAACATCTACAAGGAAAAAGAGACACGACAAGAAAACCTTAGGATCAAAAAGAGGGGAAGTTATGACTCGAGGCTACTTAGACTTCACCTTAATCCATAACTTTCCCACACCCCATAAAAAAGTATACTTTATCCTCAAAGTAAAGACATATAGAAGAGATACGAGGCCACACCAAGGTTGCCTCCCCGGAAGCACCTGGCTTATTGTCACGGCATAACTAGATGTTTTTTTTTTGTACTCATGCCTCTTCAAGGTGCCAATCTTCCACTATCTTGATTTCTTCCATGTCACCTATGTATTGTATGACCCTGTGACCATTGACCTTGAAGTTATTGCCATCCCTGCTTTCTAACTCTATATCTCCATGACTAAAAATATGTACCACCCTAAAAGGTCCCATCCACTTAGATCTGAGTTTCGCAGGAAACCACTTTAACCTAGAGTTATAAAGCAACACTATGTCTCCTAGAGTAAATTGGAGGTTCTTAATTTTTCGCTCATGCTAAATTTTCATTCTTTGCTTGTACAAGGATGAGCTCTCATATGCTCGTAGACTCATCAAGTTCATTTAGTTGTATTTACCTATATGTTGTTGCTGCATTTTAGTCATGATTTGTCTTCTTTAGTGCCCATAGTGCGTTGTGCTCAAGTTCAACTGGTAGGTGAAAAGCTTTCCCAAACACCAATTGATATGGAAACATTTTGATTGGTGTTTTGAAAGCCATGGGGTAATCTCACTAGGTATCATCTAACTTCCTTGACTAATCAGTGCGATTTAGATTCACAGTATAGGAAAAGATTTGCCTTATTTCTCTGTTTGACACTTCTACTTGACCACTTGTTTGGGCATGGTAAGGGGTCGCCACCCTCTGGTTTACACTATACCTCTCATGGAGAGCTTTGAGCAATATGTTGCAAAAGTGAGAACCTCCATCAATAATGATTGCTTGTGGTCTACCAAACCTGGAGAAAATGTTTCTTCAAAGAAACCCTGTAACAGTTTTACCCTCATTATTCGGTAAGGCTATGGCCTCTACCAATTTACAGACATAATCAACTGCAACTAAGATATACTTATTAGTATGAGAGCTAACAAAGTGTCCCATGATGTCGATGTCTAAAACATTAAATAGCTCAATCACCAAAATAGGATTGAGAGGAAGTTCTTGCCTTTGCAAGACTCCACCTTGTCTTTAGCATCAATCACAAGACTTAACATAATCAAGGGCATCCTAATGTATAGACGACCAATAATAGCAACACTGTAATACATTATAAGCAGTTCGAACACCACTGTGATGGCCACCCACCAACGATGAGTGGCATGCTTCAAGAATACTCATCATTTCACTTCTGGAACACATCTAAGGATGATCCCATCCACACAAATACGAAACAAATATGGCTCATCCCAAAAGAATTTGTTCATGTTGTGCATTAACTTGCGACGTTAATGGGTATTCAAATCAGGAGGCACTATATAACTCAACAACTAATTATCATAGTATGCAAACCACGGTATAATATCATGTGAGGCCACCAAAACCCTCTCATCGGGGAAGGAGTTATTGATGTCAAGACCATCATCAACTTTCACAATAGCTCTATCTTCTAACCTAGAAAGATAGTTGGCTACTTGATTTTCTGAGCCCTATATGTCAATCATATCAAAATTGATTTCTTCCAAGTGGAGCACCCATTTGATCTGTTGTGGTCTTGCATCATTTTTAGCCATCACATGTTTGAGCGTTGTGTGATTGGTGTGCACTATCACCTTAGCGCCCAACATGTATAAGTGGAATTTTTCAAAGGCAAAAACTAACGCAACCAATTCTTATTTAGTGACTGTATAATTTTTCTGAGCCATATTAAGTGCCTTGCTAGCATAGTAAATATGATACAAAATCCTATCACTGTGCTGCCCCAGCATCACTCCTAGCGCAATCCCACTTGCATCACACATTAGTTCAAAGGGTATTGACCAATTTGGAGCCACAATAATGGGTGCCAAAGTCAACTTTGTTTTCAACTCATCGAAGGCTTACATGCATGCATCATCAAACAAAAACTTGGAATCTTTCTCCAATAAATTACACAAGGGTTGCCAGATCTTCGAAAAATCCTTTATGAAGTGAAGGTAGAACCCTGCATGACATAAAAGTTTCCTGATACCTTTCACAGAAATTGGTGGTGGCAATTTCTTAATAACCTTGATTTTTGCTTTATCCACCTCAATTCCCTTGCCTAAAGTTCTGTGATAAAGCACAATGCCTTCTTTGGCCATAAAATAACATTTCTCCCAATTCAACACTAGGTGACTCTCAGCACAACTCTGCAACACATAGCATAGATGTAGCAAGCACGCTTCAAGCTACTGGCCAACAACACAGAAATCATCTATGAATACCTCAATTGTGCTTTCAACCATTTCTGAGAAAAAGACATCATGCATTTTTGAAATGTTGCTAGAGCATTACATAGTCTAAAAGGCATTTTCTTAAATGCAACGGTGTCATATGGGCATATGAAAGCTGTCTTGTCTTGATCTTCAAGCATAATAAAAATTTGATCATACCCAGAATATCCCTAAAGTAAGAAATAACATCCCTTCAATGCATGTCTATCAAGCATTTGATCCATGAAGGGCCTAGGAAAATGATCTTTCTCGATCGAAGCATTGTTTTTTCTGGAATCCATACGCACTCCCCATCTAGTGACTGGTCGCATACGAATCAACTCATTTTTTGCATTAGGCACCAATGTGATACCTCTCCTCCTTAAAACACACTGCACTGGACTAACCCATTCACTGTCAGTGATTGGGTAGATTACTCCTGCATCCAACAATTTGGTGATTTCTTTCCGCACAAGCTCTTGCATTGGAGGGTTCAACCATCTCTGATGTTCAATACTTGATTTATAATCCTTGACTAATTGAATCTTATGAGTGCATATCCCAGGTGGTATGCCAATGATATGTCTAATTATCCACCCAATGGCCCTTTTGAATTGCTTATGAATGGAGACAAGGGCCTCTTGTTTGGACCTCACTAAAATTGCGTGCAATTATGACTGGTAGTGTGTTCTTTTCTACCATGTATGCATATTTTAGATACGCTGGTAGTGCCATTAACTCTAACTCAGGTGGGACTTGTACGAACGGCTTCGTAGGTGGAGTTTCCCAATTGCACAAATCTAACTCCAACTTGGCTTGTCGTTTTGGCCCAAATGACACTTCAAGAGCATTTACCGTTTCCTCATAATTAGAAATGCTTTCACCATCAAAATTTATCAACATAGCTACTGAAGATTGGACTCCCAACCTCAACTCAACGGGGGTCTCCATTTCATCATCCCCATTAATTTCAATTATTGAGGCGACCTGAAACTCACAACTCTTTCTAGATTGATGGCACACTTGAAACACAACTATCTCTTCACCAAGTATGAAAGTAAGAGAACCCTTTTCCATCTCAACCAACATGCGACCTGTGGCTAAGAAAGGTCTTTCTAAGATGATAGGAACTACAGAATCAACCTCATAGTCAAGTATAACAGAATCTAAAAAATATATATAAATTTATCTACCTTGGCTAGCACATCATAAAGTATCACCATAGGCTTCTTGACTTTTCTGTCTACCATTAGCAACCACATCTTTGTAGGGACAAGGGTGCCTATGCTGAGCCTTCTGAATACGATAAGAGGCATTAGGTTAATGCTGGCTCCCAAATCATATAGTGCTTTGGCAAATGCAAGTTCCCTAATAGTTCATGGTATGGTGAAAGGACTCGTATCTTTACACTTCTAGACTAAAGTCTTTGTGGTGATGGCACTACAACGTTGAAAATTTTGGGAGAGGTCTTGTCTATCTTTTTGCTTCTTCTTGACTAGATCATTCATCCATTTAGCATTCCCAAGCAGCCTTTGAAGAGCTTCAACCAAAGGGATGTCCACTAAAAACTTCTTAAACATTTCCAAGAACTATTCAATCATACCTTCCTCTTTTCTCTTCCAAAGCATTTTGGAAAAGGAGAATGGGGCCTTCGAAAGGTTTTATATTTCTTTGGTTGCTCTTTTGTGTTGTGAGCTTCGGTCACTTCATTTACCCTCTTCTTGTGACTTTCATCCATAACCTCAGTTACTGGTGGATTGGTGGGGTTTATACCCTTATGAGTCGTGACTGACATACAATGCCCTTCATTTTTTGGATTTTTAACCATGTTGCTTGGTGAGGTGCCCTTTTTGCATTGGTTCAATTGCAAATAAACTTGTCCAAATTGTTGTTTGAATTGCTTAATCGCCATAGAGTGAGACTCTATCATTTGGTTTATGCTGGAAATGTCTGATTTCATCCCCTTCAAGGTGTCATCTTAGTGATTGACTCTCATTAACAATTTGTCATAGATCTCTTCAATCCTAGAGTTACTTAACCCAGCATCACGGTTGTGAGGTTGAACACAAGGACCATTCCTATGGCCATCGATTTTTCCCTATTCAACATCCGACGCTCTCTCACTTTCATAGTAGCCACCCTTATATGTAGCATCATGGTTGTAGTTCTAATCTTGATTCCCAGATCCTTTCCTCCATTAGCCCGAATTGGACCCTTGGGGGTTGTTTCGGAAATCCGCCGCTTAGTTTGTCATGAAGCAAGCATCCTCATCAAAAAGATGGATTTCATACATGGGCGTCTTCAGAGGTTCGTGCGTCACCGCCTAGACACTTGCTTGATTTTGCTTTTAGACCAAGTTCATGCTTGTGCAAAGTTGAGAAAATTGCTCCATGATTCCCTCATTGACCTTTGCTTTCTCATTGTTGGTGTTGACTACACATGATGTCTTCATTGCACCTCTCTCTCTTTGACCCCATGCTCTATTGGTTTTAACCACTTGCTCTATCAAACTGTCTATCAATACAAATAGTTGGTAAAGAAATATGCCTCCCTTGATTATGTCGGCACAAGCTTGACAATTCTCGTCAAGAGTCTGATAGAAAATCTCAACCAAGGCATCATCCATAATATTATGATCGAGGACTATCCTTAACCATTTGGTGAATCGCTCTCATGTGGTACTAGTAGAGTCGTCCGACAATTGCTTAAAATTGTTTACTTGATCTTTGAGCTTTAACTTCTTCTATCTAATGAAATATCTTTCTAGAGACACTCTCAAAAGCTCTTCCAACTTGTTATTGTAACCAAAGGAAGCTCTGATAACCACACTATTGCATTATGAGTTAGAGTGAAGGGAAACACCGGTAAACCAATGATATCCAGAGAAAGATTTTGTGTCTCTATGATACTCTTGCAGACAAAAGAAACATTATATAGATGATGATGGGGATCCTCTAAAAGTAGCCCTGTGAACAACCCACGACATCAAGAACATAGAATCTGCTAGTAATGGAAGTAACACTATAGCACCAGCAACGTCCTTGGCCACAGCGTTCAAACAATTTTGATTCCAACATAAGCGTTCTAGTTGAAATCCCTAAGTTGTGGCCTATCATCTCTCGGGAGTGGACTTTCTTCTTTTCCCATCTCGTCAGTCACATTTATTTCTTCCTAAACCGTGATATCCTTATTCACCTGCGCCATTCTTCTAAAGAGTCTATGGATCTCCAAATTGATCAGAGCTAAGGGATTACCTTGGTTCCTTGTGTTGGGTATACAACCTAGAACACCCTGCAAGTAGAATCAAAAAACAAAAATAAAATATAAAAGTAAAATACAACAGAGCCTAGAAATTAACACCTGAATTAACTAATAGTGAAGTCAAAATAAAACATAGTCGTATTCCCCGGCAATGGTGCCATAATTTTTTATGATGTTCATGCTCCAATAAGAAAGTGGGCATTGTCAGCAAATAACCTAACCGAAGGTTAGCATTGAATCCAGAAGTAATAAAGGGTTTGAATATAACAATTCACAATTAATTGTTTCGAGCATTGATAACTAAAATGTCTAGATATTGGGGGGGGGGGATTTGTGATTGAAGATTAAAAATAAGAGTAAACATTATACTAAACACTTAAATTTAGGTACAAATTGGGAATTGTGTTTAGCATGGTTCGTTGACTTGATTACCCTAGACAACATAACTATAATTAGGAATCCCCATGCAGGATGGTAAATTTGGTTCTTCCAGCACTCTTGTGAAGGTGAAGGCCAAATTTCACCATGGCTCGTGGACAGCAACCATGGCGTGCCAATTACCCATTAACCATTGTCCCAGTCAACCTCTCCTTGGTCATGTTTGGTTGATTAGATGAGAACACATGAATTGAATCCTATCATTTACATTCCTTTTCCTATTTGTCACTACCTTGGTCAAGACCGTGATAGTAGGCGGGGTTTGGTGTTCTCCACCACCAATCAATAATCAACATGAAGGGAAATAAATAATACATGGAAAACCCCAATCATTGAAATGCAATTAATCTAGGTTATCTCAAGTCAACTGTCCATGGTTCCTACAACACCAAGTAGTGGGTACTTAGCTACTCATGGCTAAGGAAAAACCAACAAGAATGCAAACACAATACATAGTCGAGAATTTTACCCAAAGCAATAAAGATAGATAATACCACAAGTTGCAAAGCACAAACTTGATTGATGGAGAATGAATGCAATGTAAGATTTGCAATCCCCAATAGTAAGTTTTTAAATAGAAAATGAGAATCTACACTAAAACCCTAACATAATTTTGAGAGAATATTCAATGTCTCAAGTTTAGAATCTCCATTAAAATAAACCCTAACATAAATTATTTATACAATCTATAAATTTAACCCTAAAATTACACAGAAAAGATAGTTGGCGGCAGATGCATCTCATAGGTATGACTAGTAAGGTGACCTACGAGAAATAATTGTTGTCTCCAATCAGGAAGTTGGAATTTTGGACTTGACTTTTACAACCCACTGGTATGAGTTGTTGCTTGGGCTACAATTCATATTCTCCTCTCATAGTCTAGGCCTTCAACTTTTGGTCAGAAATTTTGGCTCTTTATTTCTTGCTACGAGTCCACCTATACGAGTCGTAGTGAGACCTACGACATAGTGAGTGGCCTCGTAGGGCTGACCTCCACTCACTAGATTTCTTTGTTTTTATCTCTATTTCTTGCTATGAGATCACCCTACAACTCGTAGCTTGGGCTATGTGTTGTAGGAAGGCTTGTATGTCCTGCATTTCAGCGAAATCTGTAATTTTCTTCCAAAATCATATTAACCTAATTTTCTCCCATACCAACACAAAAACACATATGAACCATAAAAAGTGGCATTAAGAACTCACAAAATCCCCTTTTTAAGGCATCAAAAATATGTTGTATTTTGACAGCACATCTGATATGCCATTCGAAATTGACCCTTCTATCGGTATTTGTAATAAAAATCAGCTGACGGAAGTCCTTTCAACTTGTCTTGTTGTAAGATTCCTATGATGTCCTTAAAAATCATAAATAAGCTTGAATTGAAGGCTTGAAAGTGAACTTAGATGGTACTTGGAGGTTCCATAGGGTGTTATCTTGGACCAAAACATTCCAAAACTTAATCTCTAGAGCTACTAAAGCTATATAAAAATCTGGGTCCTTACATCATCTCCCCCTTGGGAACATTCGTCCTCGAATGTGGAAGAACAAGGCTTGAAAGGCTTGAATTAGAACATGAGACTTCCTATCACAAGGTACAATGCATAATTCATTATTTGAAAATCATCACGTCATTAAGACTCATATCAAAATGTATTCAAATCATTTTATGCATCATGGAAATAAATCAATTTCTTACACATGTATGTATATCATGTCATGAGACTTAAGATGAAACAATTAGGACCATTAAGAATGGAAGAACCTAATATCTTAGGCTTGTGTAGATTGGAAAGGATAGAAGTGTCATTGCATCATACTTGGTTCCACTTCCTAAGTAGCACTTTCAATAAATTGATCCTCATCGCGAAGCCTCTCTACTTGCCTATGAAAGATCTCAATCGGAACTTCCTCATGAGGCAAGTTATCCTCTTCCTCGATGCCTTCAAAAAGAACAATAGCACTAGTACCACTAACCAACCTCCTCAACTTAGACACATAGACAATTGAATGAATAAATTCAAACCTGGGTGTAAATACAATCTATAGGCTACATCCCCAAATAGCTCAACAATCTCATAAGGGCCTACATACCGAAAACCTAACTTGCCATCTTTTACAAAATGCATTACACCCTTCATAGGTGAGACCTTCACATACACCCAATCACCAAGAAGAGATTCACGATCTCTCTTTCCAACATCCAATTAAAAACCTTTGGTGACTTTGAACCATCTTCTACTTTTCCCTAACCGATTCTACTCTTTCCATAGCCCCCAGCACTAAATTCCTACCTAAAGAAGTCATCTCATCTAACTTAAATTATACCACTTGAGACCTACACTTCTAACAAATAAGGCAACAATTTGTTCCATAACAACGCTACCATGGAAGCTATTGTTGTAAATAAACTCAATAAGTGGTGGATGATCACCCCTATTAACCTTGAATTATAACACACATGACCTCTACGTGTCCTTTAAAGTTTGAATTTTTCTCAACATTAGAAATAGTCACAACCAATAAGAATTGAGCCGATTTGGTCATCCGATCAACAATACCCCCAAATGAATCAAACTGATTTTGGATCCGAGGGAACTTAACCACAAAGAACATATTCGCCTCCTCCCACTTCCAAGTAAAAATATTAATGTCCTGAGCCAAACCACCGGGTATTTGGTGCTCTACTTTAGTTGTTGGAAATTAGGAAATTCATACACAAATTTGGCTATATCCTTCTTCATACCATGCCACCAATACACCTCTATCAAATCTCGATACATATTAGTAGTCCACGGGTGGATAGAATAATAAGAGTTAGGGGCTTTACTCATGGTAATCTCCGTAAGACCATCAACGTCCGAAACACACAATCGGTCTTGGAATCTAATTACACCATCACCCAGTTATGACAAAACCTCTATCTTATTTCAAGAAACTAACCTCTTCAATTCAACAAAGGATGGATGTAGATCTTGCTTTGCTTTTGCATCAACAAACACCAATTCAGCCCCATCCTAAAAATGAATACCTTTATCATTAGAGTCGACCAACCTAACATCCAATCTGGCAAAACACTAAAATCTTTTGCCAACTATTCCTACCCTTCACCCGCATAAGCTACATTTCCTATAGATAGTCCACTAAGACCATCAACTATAGTATTTGCCTTGTCGGGTGATATTGTGCACTCATTTCCTAGTCCTTAAAGAGTTCCACCCATCTCCTTTGACTCAAGTTAAGATCCCTTTTGAGCGAACACGCATTGCAAACTCTTATGGTCAATGAAAATGTCAATATGCACCCTAATCAAATAGTGCCTCAAAATTTTTAAAGCAAATACAACCGCATCTAACTTAAGATCATGAGTTGGGTAGTTACGTTGATACACTTTCAATTCTACTTGACATGTACGCTATCACCTTACTAGGTTGCTTAAGTACACAACCTAACCAAATCTGAGAAGCATAAAAAACCATCACCAACCCAATAGCCGATGTAAACCGATCATTCAATACTTGAAAACTCTTCTCACATTCATCCAACATTAAAAACTTAGCCTTCTTCTGAGTTAAACTAATCAATAGAGATATAATAGATAAGAAACCTTCAACAAAACTTCTATAATAAACAGCCAACCCAAGAAAACAGTGAATATTTGAATGAGCAAGCTTACTAAATAGTGCTCTCCCTTCACCAACTCCCAGCTAACCTCATCTATAAGATCAGCTACAACATCTTGCATACCTAGATTGCATTACGAGCACAAAGTAAATCTCCCTGTCTTGTAAGAAGGGATGGAGATAAGAGATTTTACACACGTTTTATGGCATGATCAGCATCATAAAAGGTGAAACATTTCCAAAAGCACCTTGTAGCCCCTTACTCATAGATGTGTCGTGCTTCATACCCATGAATAAGACTCTACTTTATGTAACATGTGAGAATCCAAGGTCCATTTATAAACCTAGTGCTCTAATGCCATCTTTATCATGACCCAGACCTGGGGTCTAGGAGTGACACAGCGAATACGAACTCGAGGGTCCCCAAACAAGCCTTTAGCATCCATTCACACATCATCATTTCGGAAGCGTATATGAATAGTAAACACATAGTTCTAAGGGATGGGAAAGTAGGACTCACATTGTGGGGGCATCTTAGGGAAAGGAATTAGCATGAAATCACGTAGTACATAGGACATAATGACTAAGGGGTGGCTAAATATAACTTATGCTATGGAAGCAATTTAGGACTTAGAATCTTCCACATTTCCACATCATACTAGACATACTTATCATAATTATCATAGTCAACCATAAAGACCATATCAAATAAATAACCATAAATTCGAAATACAACACATAACACATATCCATATAAGAGTCTACAAGATGTCTAAGAATGCCTCTAGTCATGAGATGGGATGAAGGCCAAGAAATACTTGGGGTCACCCTCAAAATAATTAACATAAACAAAAATCAAAGTAAGGCAGAGGAATGGTGGCTTGTTCTTGAAAGATAGAACACACCGTAATAAGTATCACAAATACTCTAGTCATCCAATGGTAGATGAAAGTAATCTCGGGTCCCTAAATGGTTAGATTATGTCGGAAAAAGTATGTGTTAGTACGTTTGAACTTACTAAGTATGCAGGGTGCAATCTATTTCACTTACCAAAATGTACATAAAATGTTAGATGACAAGGGCACATAACATAGAAAGATATATATATATATATATGTATATATACATATATATATATGTGTGTGTATATATATATATATATATATATATATATAACAAGGAATGTAGTATAACAAGATGCAATGAAATTCATGATGCATAAAGTGCAA